>ML180012.1:0-34948 GCA_004369135.1 Dendrothele bispora CBS 962.96 | reverse complement strand
AAAAGTGTCGTGGTGAGATGGCCGAGCGGTCTAAGGCGCCAGACTAAGGACCAGAGCACGTGGTGCTCAGGATATCTGGTCCGAAAGGGCGTGGGTTCGAATCCCACTCTCAATGTCATCACTACAATTGACAGGGCGAAAATTTTACGTAATCCAGGAATGGAGGTGTTCGGGGTCTTTTGATGCGCGTCTGTACGACGAGACGCGTGATGACGACGAATTGGCTAAACTTACTTCTGACTATTACCCTCACTTTTTCGACAACTGACACACCGTCTAGGTCCGTCAAAGGTCCACAGTTATCATGTCTGACGGCTCCCTTCGTAAACGCAAAAAGCAAACCGAAACGAAATCAAAACCTCAAAATGAAGCCAGTGTATGTCTGATGCTCTCCTTTTGCTTTCTTTGGGGGAACTTAACGTGCTGCCTTGGAAAATTAGGCCAAAGAGCCTCATCATGTCGACGATGAGCTTGAGATAGACACCGCTACTCTCTTTCGGTATACCAGAATCCTCTCAATACCCATCCTTCTGTTTCTAGGCGTATTTTTGTACTTGGTACGTTGGCTTATTGCTTCTCCCCTTTCCAGCCGAGCGAATGACCTATCACTCCCTTCAGAATCCTTCCGCTTTGTCCGACGCGGTCAACGCTTTCTTCGGTTTCGAGTCGGAAGATAGATTTGGGACCCCTGGCGTTTCCGGTGATGCACTATTCATTTCAGACGTGGAGAAGAGAGATGCAGTCGTGGAGGCTTTCAAAGTGCGTTGTCACATTCATAGGTTCCGTGATTTGACGTGTTTCTGACATTCTTTTCTTTTCATGTAGCATGCGTGGAGAGCATACGGTACGTTGCGCGTTTTTCATTCGCGGCGGCAGTAATAGCTTACATAGAGCTTCCTATAGAGAGGGACGCTATGGGTTCCGACGAATATCACCCCATTTCTCAAAACGGTAGCAATCTGACTGAAGCGGGAGGAATTGGATACACTGTCATCGATTCAATTGACACGATGTTGATTATGGGCTTGGATGATGATTATAAGAGAGCGAGGCAATGGATTGAGGACAAGTTGGATTTCGAAAGGGATGCAGAGTTTAGTACGTTTGAGGTGCGTGCGGTCCTTTGTTTTTTCTATCTTACAAAACCAAACGGTTCTCAATCTCATTTTTTTTTGGTGCATTAAGACTACAATTCGGCTGTTGGGAGGTCTTCTTTCTGCATATCATCTTTCAGGAAACGACTCAATCTATCTCGACCGGGCTATCGACCTAGCCGACCGTATACTTCCTGTCTTCGACACACAGTCGGGTTTACCCATGTCTCAAGTCAACCTCGCTCAAAGAAAAGGATTTCCGAACGACGAATATCCAAATTTAGTCACCACAGCGGAAGTGGCGACTCTTCAACTCGAATTCCGATATCTCAGTTACTTAACTGGGAGGGAGGAGTATTGGACTAAAGTGGAAAGTGTGATGAAAACGATTAAAGAAGCTAGGATGCCTCATGGTCTGGCTTCGATTTATATGGAGTTAGTAGGGCTGAGTGTTTCTGATTCTAATTATCCGTCTAATGGAATGTTTTTTTTTCTATGTAAGTGTGGATTCTGGGAAGTTTGTACCATCTGCTATTCGACTTGGGTCGAGAAGTGATTCGTACTATGAATATCTATTGTGAGCTTTCTCCATGCCTTTGCTCTGGCGATGTTTACTAAACGTACGTTTATACAGGAAGCAGTATATCCAAACCGTAAGTTTACCGGAAATAATCAGATTTTCAAAACTGATGCATAATCTCGCAGAATTACACTGAGCGGGTTTACAAAGATGTAAGTAAATCCCTTCTGCCAAAGTATCTCGCCGTTTAAATCAGGAATTTCTATGTTAGATGTACGACGACGCTATTCAATCCGTTCATACACATCTCGTCAAAAAAAGCCCTTACGCGCGAATGTTATACACTTCAGAGTTGATTCCTGAACAACATCCTAATGGACAACTGTAACTATCCATTCCTTTTTCCTTTTTTTACCCTCCCAATCTCAGGTTATCTGATTGCTCAATGTATTAAAATTCTTTCAACAGTTCCTGGCGGTTAACTCCCAAACAAGACCACTTTGTCTGTTTCTTTGGTGGATCCCTAATGCTAGGCTCGACGATCACCGGGGCGAACGTGCAGCCAGTTTCCGTTCCACCCATGAAGACCGAATTGACGGAGATTGGATCGAGGGATTGGCAGACTGGAACGGCTTTGGTGAAGACTTGTTGGGATACACATGATACTGCTACGTAAGTACTTTTGAGTCTGACGTTTTTCTTGGGATTTCTTGGCGTCGATCGTTCTGAGTTTTGAAATGGTTATTTTTTAGTGGACTAGCACCGGAAGTTGTGCATTTTAGAATTCCTGAAGATGGTATGGACGACGCGAATATGCATACGCCGGTGGATTGGTATATTAAAGGTGCTAGGTATGCCTGTTCTGTTTGTTATGTTGTTATGTCTCCGTAACATATTAACTTTGAATGTTAGGCCTGGTGAGCATCCGCCATATGACGCCAGATATATTCTTCGGTAGGTGAATATCTGTTTTTCAACGCTTAACAAACACTTATTTTGTACTCGAACAAATTTTTTTGTCAGTCCCGAAACGATCGAATCCCTCTTCATCGCTTTCCGTCTCACTGGAGACGTCAAATATCGTGAATGGGGTTGGTCAATATTCCAAGCGATAGAAAAGCACTGTAAAGTCGAAACCGGTGGATACGCGATCATCATCAACGTCGACGAAGTACCGAGTAGGAAAGAGGACAAAATGGAGACGTTCTTGATGGTGCGTTCGTTTTTATATCAATGGAAATTCAGATTCGAATGCAAAAGCCTAACCAAAACAAAAAAATTTGCTTTGCGATTAGAGTGAAACGTTGAAATACCTCTACTTGCTCTTTGACGATACGAATACGCTTCCGTTGGATAGTAAGTTATTGATCTTTTTTTTTTTTGCTTTCGGTTCGGTTTGTTCTGAAGAGGACTTTTATGCGACAGAGTATGTCTTGAACACAGAGGCTCATCCATTACCAATTTTCACGCCGAATATTCGTACACCGTTCGTCGGTCATTGAAGTTGGATTTTCAATGCATGGATAGTAATTTAAGACGCGAACCCCTCATTAATCAATGTGCTCAGCCGAGTAATATTTTTCTCCATCGTACAATGTCTGAAGAATGGGACAACTTCGATGGTCTCCGCTGAGACCAAATGACATGCTGCCCAGTCACCCGGAAAACAGAAGCCAAAACCCTCGAACTCATACCGTGAGAAAAGGTGAAAGAAAATAAGTAACGAATGAAAAGGGCCTCCAAAAGAAAGTACGACTGGAACCTCGAGATAAATCGAGCGAAAGAGCGAAAGGGAGAGAGGTCTCGACTCTGGTAATGACTCGGAGCATTATATGATGGGACACAAACAACTTCAGGCACTGATCGAAGTGATGCAGTCAGCGTCTTTGGAGCACCCACACCCAATTTCTCCAAGTTGACATTGTTCTTTTCAGTTTTCTGTCAAGGTCAAAATCGGATGCACCAGCGTTTGGTCATAATGATGTCTCTCTCTGGCCATGGAGTATGTGTTCAGAGTATTAGTAGGTCTGACAGTGAGAAAGTAGAGTGAACCCAATCCATCATCTGATCGTTCTTGTCTTCCTTCCCGCTATCATCCGGACTGATATCAAACCTTATATGGCCAGCCAATGATCAATGGGTGCTGTGCGCAGAGCTGTTGACTCTTAGATGCCTAGAGCTGTTGGTATCCACCCCCTTCGTCGTCTACCTATCTCAAGCTTGTTGTCCGTCGCCCCGCTATCGTAGCTCGCAAAACTCGAAATCTTCAGCAATTTTGTGAGTCTTCTTGGTCTTGAGGTAGATTTTTGCAGTATCTAAGACATCCCCCATTTCTCTATAGATAATGGAAATGCCAGCGATGAGATCTATAACTGTGGACTCTACTGTCATCGACACTCAGGCTATCGATCATGCTAACATGGCGCAAGAGGGTCGTGGTTGGTCTCCATTCTTTCATCAAGCACTATCCGTGATAATCTAAACATCTGCTGTCTTGCTAGAACCTTTGGCCAGTAATATCCCTAGAACAGCCGTGACCAACATGGATGTCCCAGGACCTCTTAGTGGTACATCCACAACAACAACCGTAACCAGCGCAGGTCCCCCAGGACCTCCAGCTGGTGATACCTCAGTGACTACTGTGACTGACGAACAGGATGCTGAAGCTCTTCGCACTGTCAGTCCAAGCACTCGCACTAATATGATAGTCGCTCAATCGGTGCAGATGTTCCACGGCTCGAGTCATTCCGAATTTAACAACGGCCAGTTCAACAACGCTGGTCGTGACAACAAGACAACCATCGTCTACCATATCCATGGCAATGCGACTATTTGTTGTTCATCGACGGACTTGGTTGCCCGCCATATAACCTCGACTGGGTCTACGAAGATGGTCTTACAAGACAGTATGCCATCTCAACCAGAGCATGTCAGTCATCAATATACGGGAGCTGGCAGAACCTTGGTTACCTCTACCGCTGGTAAGTCGCTCTGATACTCTTTATTTATTGAATTTTCTTAACCGTCCCCTTGGCTTCTCAGAGGAGAGTGGATCAATCACTGGTGTCCAGACTGGTATCACTACTCCCCACGAGGTCCAGAGGGATGCCAGCACTTGTGAAGATCAGCCTAGCCGTTCGTGTCCATGCACTCAAGGCAGGGAGAATCAGCAAGCGACTTCTACGATTAACGGAGAGCAAGCTACAAAAAGTGAGTGATTTCAGATTGATCTTTTTGGTTGTGCGACGTTAACAATATTTTCTTGATGCGTACAGTTCTTCGAGTAGATATTACTATTTCTATTGATAAAGTAACAGTGTTGATAGAAGCTGCACAGCTTACTACGTCAACTGAATTAAAATGTCCAATCGCTTT
This sequence comes from Dendrothele bispora CBS 962.96, assembly GCA_004369135.1. Lineage (NCBI taxonomy): Eukaryota > Fungi > Basidiomycota > Agaricomycetes > Agaricales > Dendrothele > Dendrothele bispora. Next base: position 29,959 of record ML180012.1, on the reverse strand, counting down.
TTTTTTTTAAATCCCGCTCTGAACTATCGAAGGACCCCTGACGTTCCCCTAAGAAGCCTGAGCCGCCCGAGCCAAAAAACGGGTAAAAATCTGCTGATTTCGGGCCAATGCGTGAGGCAAAAACGGGTAAAAATGCGACATTTTTGGGCGGAGGCCTGGGGCCAAAAACGGGTAAAATTTGGGTATGAGGACCAAGTCTGAGCCAAAAACGGGTAAAACTGGGGGTTAAACCCTCATCGATCCAACTATCACTAACCACTAGGCCATAAGTTATCACAAGTTTCGTAGAATCTTTTATGCTCTCTCTAGGTACCGACCTACAGCCTCACGTCTATGTAAATCTGATTTCGAGACTTATACTTCTCTTGTATCTAACTTAGTGGATATCCGTGGTACTCTTACAAGTTGTCTGGTGTAAAGGCTACGAAGTCCAACGTCTGATAGATATATTGTACACATACTTTCTTGAACTATTTTGTTGAAAAAAGTTATATGTGAGCTCTGACGAAATTATTAGGAAAAAAAAATATAAAATCAGAATTTCTGGGAGCCTGAGGGTAAAAATGGGTAAAAATGGGGGTCTCGGAGAACTCTGATGCAAAAACGGGTAAAAAACCCGGGAGCTCTGACGGCTCGAGTTTGGGTAAAAATGGGGGTTCCGGGATTCAGGCTTCTTAGGGGAACGTCAGGGGTCCTACTATCGAGTCATGACACCTACAGGCTGATCGATGATCAAGTACCCTGATGACAAATACGATGCTAATCTCCCGCTCAACCTTCTTTATTTCCTATGTCCTCTCTTCCTTCACGCCCTTCAATATTCATCCCTGATTATCCTTCCTTCGTAATTAGTACTTGCATTTGCTATGCTTATCCACATTACCGTATACCTTCCCAAGTCCCTTTTTTACTCTTCGTGCTATGCCGATGATCAGAACTGCGGTACAATGAATACCCTGTGAGTAAAAATACCGGGCCAGAAGATTACGATCTATCCCATCCCCGCAACTTGAACGTTGAACAAAAATCCATCACTCTCAGCACCGGTGCCAGCCTTCCTCAGATCCGTCTCGTAAATTGGTTCTCCAAGTCGGAGGGAGTCGAGAACGTTTTGAGTGCCTTTTCTGTCCACCTATCTTTCTGGAAAACGCGAACCCCATGCAACTTATACCAGTGTTTTGATGGGCCATACATGTATTACAGTACATTCAGGTCGAAATCGCTCGTCCGCTATCGTAATATCGACCTTGCGATGGTTTACATCAACCAAGATGAAGTCGGTGCTGCGTTTAAGTAAGTCACTCCTTGTTACAGTCAAGTGCTCACTCTAAGCTCTTCCCTAGCTCTTCCCCACCGAAATGCCGAAGTCGAGACTCGAGAAGGGGACATGGCCCCGACTCACTCAATCAACTTGCACCGTATGTATCAAAAGTTGTTGTTGTTCTCTATACTCGATGCATTCGAAACTGGTTTATGCTTACTAGGGACTATCGTTTTGTGTCATTTCCTTTTTTCTTCTTTTTATAGCCATCCACTGGCCAGTCGCTTTAAAGCCCGGAAAACCTGGTGAGGATTCGTTCTCTCCTACCCACAAACTTAACATGAAGACTTCCATCGTTGAAACATGGAAAGCCGTATCGCGCTCCCCAAATCCAAAGTCAGATCCATCGATGTCTCCAATTTCAACATTCAACATTCAACCTGAACAAATCAAGGCGATCATCGGTATCCTTCCCGTATGTGTTGCGGCTTTGGAATTCTTTTCTTTTTGGGTACGGCGTAGGTGTTGCGCTGTCTTTCAGTTTTCTACAATTTCTATCTAACAAAAAAATCTGCCGCGTTTAATGTCGGACACACCAGCATCCAAGTAGAATGATCTCTCCTTACAGTATGTACTCTGAGAGTACTGACACTTGGTAGTGAACTCGATCTATCGTCTGGTTGAACATTGTTTTGTAACGTGTCTCCCTTCCTGCTGTCATTCGGGTTGAAATCAAACCTTGTACAGCCAGCCAATAATAAATGGGCGTTGGGCGCAGAGCTGTTGACCTTACGATACCTTCAGACGCCCGGGGCTGTGGGTCGAACACGTGTATCAGACATCCCTCTTCCCCTCGTCGTCCACCCGTCTCAAGCGTGTTGCTCGTCGCTCTATCGTAGTCCACAAATCTTGAAATCTTCGGCAGTTTTTGTGAGTCTCCTTGGTCTGGAGGTAGATTTTTGGGACATTTACTAATACATCCTCCTATTGCTTCATTGCCATAGATAATAGAAACCCCAATGACACCTGTAACCACAAACTCTACTGTCATCGACGCCATCGATCATGCTACCTCGGAGGACCATGGTTTGTCTCTGTTCTTTCATTAAGCACTATCCGTGGCAATCTAACCATCTCCTACTCTTACCAGAACCTTTGACCAGCGTAGATGTCCCAGGACCTCTTAGTGGTACATCCAAAAAAACGACCGTAATCAACCGTGACGCAGGACCCTCAGATCCTCCAGCTAGTGGTACCTCGGAGGCGACTGTGACTAACGAGCAGGATGCTGAAGTTCTTCGCACTGTCAGTCCAAGCGCTTGCACTAATGTGATAGTCGCTCAGTCGGTCCAGATGCTCCAAGGCTCGAGTCATTCCGAGTTTAACAACGGCCAGTTCAACAACGCTGGTCGTGACAACTTGAACACTATCAACTACCATATCCATGGCAATGCGACTATTTATTGTTCATCGACGGACTCGGTTGACCGCCATATAAGCTCAACTGGGTCGACAAAGATAGTTTTGCAAAACAATATGCCGTCTCAACTAGAGGATGTCAGTGATCAGTATACGGAAACGGGCAGTATCTTGGCCTCTACCGCTGGTAAGTCGTTCTGATATTCTCTATTCATTGAATTTTATCAACCGTTCCTTTGGTTTCTCAGAGGAGGACGGAACAACCACTGGTGTCCAAACCGGTATCACTACTCCCCACGAGGTCCAGAGGGACGCCAGCGCTTGTGAAAATCAGCCTAGCCGTTCGTGCCCATGCCCTCAAGGCAGGGAGAATCAGGAAGCGACTTCTGCGGTTAACGGAGACCGAAGTACAAAAAGTGGGTGATTTCGGATTGATCTTTGGTTGTGCAACGTTAATATTTTTTTCTTTCCTGATGCGTATAGTTCTTCGAGTAGATATTTCTATTGATAGAGTAACGGTGTTGAGAGAAGCTGTGCAGCTTGCTACGTTAACTGAATTGAGATTTCCGATCGCTTTTTTTTTTTTTTATCCCGTTCCATCATTTTGGTTTCAGCTCGTTCCTGAGCTTCCTCGATCTCAGATCCGATTCCTCAGATGAATGAGTTATGATCATGTGACGATGTAAACTAGTCGCTAAGCATTTGTTTCCTGAACTTTCCTACGTCCGACTTCCTTCATGCCATCCAGTATTCACCTCTCTAATTATTCTTCCTCTGTAATACTTGAATCTCCCACAGTCACCGTATACCTCCCAAGTCCCTTTTCGTTTTTCGTGTTATACCAGTGATCAGAACCTGCGATTACAATGAATGAAGTGAAGTGGGCCACCGCAAGCGTGGCAAGTGCGAGGCCTGGAATAGCCCATCAACTGTTACCGGGCTGAGGAGGCTTCTAGTACTACAGGACACTAGAACTCGGGTGATGCGTGATTGATAATAAAGGTCTTACAAACAAGACCACATCGGTGACCGACCGAGACAAAAAGTTGCGTGTAAAGACGATTCCTTTCAGTCGGCCTCGTAATACCATGAAAGTATGAATACCGGGCCAGATGATTGAACAATTTCCAAGAATATATAACTCTCACTGTCTCAAAACCGGTGCCAGCCTTGGTCTCTTGGTCAGATTGATCTCGGAACTTGGCTTTCCAAGCCCAAGGAAGTCAACGATGTTGTGAGTGCCTTTCCTATTCCTCTATCTTCGATCGTTCCTCAGGAAACGGAAATCCCATGCAACTACGGACCATCGTTCTAACGTGTTCGAGTACATGTGCACGTATGACGAGTTCAGGTCGAAAACGCGGTCCACGCTGGCCATCGCCATATCGACCTCGCGGTGGCCTATAACAACCAAGACAAAGTCGGTGCTGCCTTAAAGAAAGTCATTCCTTCCGTCCTCAAGCGCGAAGAACTCTTTTTCACTTCCCTTCCCGCCAACCTGCTGAAGTTGAGAAGGAGCTCAAACAGCTCGAGACCAGTTACCTTGATCTGTACCATACGTGTCAATTATTGTCCGGATCCGAAACTGGTTTATACTTACCAGAGAATCACCCTTTCGTGTCGTTTCCTTTTTTCGATGATTTTTTTCTTTCTTTTCCATAATCATCCGCTGGTCACTCGCTTTTCAAGCCCGGAAGACCTGTTCCCTCCTCACCCGACAAAGGAGAACAGAGGAGAACGAAGTCGAGCTTAACACGAAGACTTCCATCACTGAGGCATAGAACGGCATGATCGGCGCTCTCCCAAACCCAAAGTTAAATCCATCGGTGTCTCCGACATTCAACAGCTCGAAGCGATCATTAAGGCTACCAGTGTTGCTCCCGTACGTATCGCGGCTTTGGTCTTCTCTCTTTGGGTATGACGTCAGGCGCTCAAAAAAAGGTGACGTGCACTGATTAAGGCTGCGAACCAGATCGAGGCTCTAGCGCTCTAGCCTTGATATACGTTCATCGATCATCCTCTGCTTCTTCAAGACGACGTCATCAAAGAAAAAGATATTCACATTACAACCCTTTGCGTAACAACCGTGCGTATCGACGCGTTTCCTGTCCGCGACATATAACACTGACCACAAAACAAAAGGAAAACAAGATCACATATTGACATATGTATATAGTCGTTGGCAAGCCAAAACTTGCTGATTACCCCGAAATCATCGAGATGAAGAAGCTGAACGCTACTCCGGCACAGATCCTCATTGCGTGGGACGTCTTTGCACTTCATCATTACCGTGTCCCAGAATTTATGGCGCAACACGGATTCAACTTTTTTACATTATATCATCCCTAAATCTATTGCATGAGATATATTAGTGCATAGGTAGTTCTAACGACTGAGTGCCCCTGAGAGCTCCGTAGCAGGATACTCCGGGGGTGATTCGTTACTTCTCATTGTCCCATATTGTAGCCTCTCGTTCAGCATCCTAACAAGTTCCTCTGTACTCAATTCTCCCCTATTCCGCACAGAAACTGGATTGATTGGATTTGAAGAAGGGGGACGGGGAGTAAGACCTTCGTTTGAATGGGATCCAACTCGATGGCCCTCGAGCCCTGGCAGTGGTTGAGTCCCATACTTGGTGACGTCGGAAGCTGCCTTCCCTCGAGTAACGAAAGTGGGACTTTGAATCTGTGTCGCGGGACTCAAAGAGAATGGAGTAACTGTCGGCGATGCAGATGGAGGTATATACTCTCTCCAGCGCCTCTTCCTGAGTTCTCTCTTTCGTAAAAATAGAAGAGCCAATCCGACAAGTGCAATGAAACTGACACCACCCACAACACTACCAATGATGGCAGTCATTCTGTGTTTGTTAGACGAGACTCCGGAAGATCCTGTTGAAGTAGGAAGTGGAGTGGTAGGAGCTGTGGTTTTGGGACTGCCAACATTAGTTCCAGTGTTAAGTTGGCTGACAAGGACATTGATGGTGTTTGTCTGGGATGTACCATCTATTGCAGGTGTATTAAAAGGTTTAGGACCGCCCCAAGACTGCTCATAGACATCGCTTCCGTCTACTGTGGCTTGATCGAGGATCGCGTTATACTATAAGCATGTTTCAATAAGATATGCACGACTTGAAGATTTAGACTAGCCTGAGTTGTCATGAACTGTTGAACGAATGCCCTCAGAGTAGGATCATTGCTATAGTCCTGGATAGCATTAATCCCAAATATCACGGGTAGCGGATCTCCTTGTGCAAGAATTCCAAACGTATTGATGTCTTCCGATGTTAAAACTCCTTCTTGAATAATGTCAGACAGCCTAGAAATAATATGATTTCACCAAAAATATCACCGTATGCCGTATTTAAAGTATTTGAAAAGCTCACCACTGTTCCTGGGTTGAATTTTTTGTTAGGGAGGTGAGAACTGCTAGTCCATGAACAGCGAGTGCCGAGTTGTATAGAATTATTGAGCTGCTCTGAGCACAGTTGTTATTGAGATCAAGCCCGTCAAGAACTATATTATTAGAATTAGTTAGGTGATTGTGGATGAAATCAGCTGCATTAGAAGCCGCATCAAGATAGGTATGGTTGGAGGTAGCCTCGGCCAATAGTGCTGATAATCTGACAATGGTAATGTTCAGTAGTAGGATATATGCAACAAAATAGGCCATACATGAAGAATGTTCTGAGGTAGTGAAAAAAATGTGTGAGAACTTATTAAGAGATGAAACAGCAAAATTGCAATACCCAGTTGAAAGCATATTTACTCCGATGTTATCCGCTGAAGTTTCCTATAATGATATGATTAGATTGAATATATTGAATGTGCAAGTCAGACTGACTCTAAAGCTTCCACCTACAGTACTTGCTACCATGATGAAGTATTAATTTTTATTCATCCAAATACCCAATATACTCACATCCATCGCAACTTGCTGGAACTTCAACACTCTTGAAACCGGTATGGCCAGTAGGCGTCAGTGTCCAATTCCATCCGAAATTCCATGATAGTTCTGCATATTCCAGAAGAATGTTTTCATGATATGTATGGTATGCAGTCATTGCAGCATAGCCCCAATCCCTGATGTCGTTGAGTGTTACAGGCTGAAAATCAGTGTGATGAAGTTAGAAGCTTAAACCATCGACCTACAGTCCAAAATTTAGCTAGAAATCATTTAATTTAATTATCATGAGTCTGTCTTCCAAAGGAGTGACTAACACTATGATAAAATAACATATCAGATTTCAAGTATTATTACTTTTACTCTAGAAAAACTCACAACTGATATTCAAAATTTGGTGTTGTACTCTGAATTTGAGTAAGGGCATCAATCACTTGGTCTTTGAATCGGGTCTGATTGCTGTACATATCAAACTTTGCTAGTTCTGATAAGAATGCTGAAGATACTGTTACACTGTCGGAGTCTGATCCGAAGAGTTCAACCTAAGGTATCGGAAGAATTTAATTGATAATACTTACCTGTAAATTGAACCTTTGATTGGTCCCATACAAGGAGACTTTTTTGTATAGCATTGCCAGCAATGGTGATGCGGTCTTCCAAGCTGATGTTAACAGTAGTATTCTGAAAAGTATGTAAGAAAATATTTTTATTTAAATAGTTGTAACTTACCAACCAAGAATCGGGAACAGTGAGTGATTGTCCAAAGGCGATGAAACAAGAAAATGTAAGTAAAACTCTCACGGACTCGGAGCTGTACATATTCGCGATTATGGTGGGGGAATTGGGTGCTTGAAATCGACATTTCGAAGAAATTATAAGGATATGGAATTACTTCGAAGTCACCAAGGTAATGTAATCATTGCAGATCAGACTCATAACTGGTCGATGGTTGGCTTGAATTCGAGGGAGAACAAGGTAGAGTAGTAAGCTGGTCTATAAACTGCTGAATCGTTCCATTGTCAAGACGAGCCGTGAAGATTATTCGGAATCTAAATAAAGAAGTTCCCAATTAATGCAGGACGCGCATTTCTCAAAGACTCCGACAGCAACAGCTTGATCGCTCACACGGAATTCTATCGAGAACTTCTCTGTATTTCGCAGACCGGATGTTGCGCTGGTGTGTGTAAGAGTAATAAGCACGATGAAACCAGTGGTATGATTATACGTAGGCTGAGTTTGCTATTATGCAGCGGACCTGAAGTTGGAGGTTTCGCAATTGGCAGAAATCCTACATACTGCTTGATTCGACAGTAACCGTAACGTACCCCTACTTACCATCTGGTTCTTTTGATCATCAGTGGAGTCCAACACTGATACACTTTTTCGGCCGAGGCTAATTGAGTGACGCTGAAGTTCCAAATAGATGAGCGCGCAGGCTTCACAAGGGTTGATCTTCTTATAGTACGTAGCCGTAGTCAGGACAGCAGTGATACACAAAATCATTTTTAGATACGATGATAGGTAACCATTGTGTCTGAAAATGTGGAAGGACAAAGCCTTCGAGTCCGGATAACTCCCAACGAATCACCCAACGAATCATTGTGGTGATTGCATTCCATATACCCCCGGGAGAAAGTAAAGCAGATATAAAGAAGTCGCGCAGGCGCTATTCACTGCCGTGTCGGGCATGTTTTTTTGCGTGCGCATGCACTTTTCTATTTAGTTGACATCGGATACCATTTTCACCTTGCCACTATCGCAGTGACATGGACGCCAGAAACGAATAGGAAAAGTCATCCGTATATGGCACGAAAAAACTTGAAGGGGACTGCACGACCAGAAAGATCAGGGAGTCTTACACGGATGGGTGTGGGTTGAATGCTTCAACTTCAATATCCTCTTTACATTTTTGCAACGTCCGATGCAGAGTAAGTATCTCGAATCTTTTTTGAAATGGATGTATCGTATCGGAATGGTCTGTGCGGCTGCATCATTCGTCATAGATATCACACTCATATTGATTTTAGGATCTTTTAACTCATCGAACCCGACCCGGAGGACACTCCACGTTGTACTTTTTTCGAGAGCACGCTGACAATGGACCACAAGTGAGGCTCAAGAGTGTTCTGAAATTCGACATCAACTCTACCTGTAGCGTCTATCAAGATGTTTTTGAACATATATACATATATCAGGCTCATGTACACTAACCGTGCATTATTAAAAGTCAGTAGTTCTGGTTCAGCTATTCAGGCGAGCCGCCTGTAATTTCAATCTCACAACACGAATTCTCATTCGGGCCAGTAATCGCCATTCGGGACAGGAATTAACTAACGTCCGAGTCGATTTTGCGGAGCATTACACCGGAAGTCACTCTTAATCTAGAAAGAACAAATCTAGATGAACCGTATATTCTAGTAGTGAATCGCCCTGCTACACTCCTTGATTGACCTTTGTATTCTATATCTAATATATTTATTTACTGTAGTATATTCATGATCATATGTGATCAATCGATCAATTATTTGGTTGACTCTGAGCATGAAATGAAGCTGCAATAGACCGTATCTGCAACGGGAAATTTGACCGTTTTTTAAGCTTTACTGAATTGGTTTTATATTGTTGAAGCTTTCATTTTTCCCGTTGCAGATACGGTTTAATGTGAAATTTGAAGATCAGACTTTATTTGCACTTTTGCGTCCTATTGCCACCATATGATATACATTAATACATAGTTCAATGAGCACCTCAGAGCTCCGTAGCTGGATACTCCGGGGGCAACTCGCCACTTCTTATTGCCCCATATTGCAGCCGTTCATTCAACATCCTGACAAGTTCCTCCGTACTCAACTCTCCTCTATTTTGCACAGATACTGTACTGATTGGAGCTGAAGGATGGGAAGGGGAAGTAAGAACTGTGTAGGGTTGGGATCCAATTCTTTGACTCTTCCCTGAAGGTCGGGTTCCTATGATTCCAGATTCTGTGGTGTTAGGAGATCTGTAATGATGTGCCTTTCCTTGAGCAGCGGGAACATGACTTATAGTCTGTGCTGTGGTGCTCGAGAATGGAGTAATCGTTGATGGCGATGTGAATGGTACCATATACTCTTGCTTGTGTCTTCCTCTGAGGCTTCTCTTATGTGAAAATAGAAGAGCCAATCCAGTAAGTGCAATCAAACCAGCACCACCTATAATGCCACCAATTATAGCAGTTATTTTGGGTTTGTTAGATGAGACCCCAGGAGGACCTTGAGAGGTTGATGTAGGAAGCACAGTATCAGCTGGTTTCAGGATTTCTGGTGTTAGTTCCTGTGGTAAGCTGGCTGACCAGGACATTAATTGCACCTATCTGTGCAGAACCCTTCAGTGTAGGTACAATGGAAGGTTTAGGACCAGCCCAATTCTGTTGATAAATGTTACTGCCATCTACTGTGGCCTGATTGAGGATAGCATTGTACTAAGAAAATATATGAATGAGGTATAGACCATTTAACAATTGAGGCTTACCTGGGTTCTCATGAACTGTTCAGCAAATGCTTGTAAAGTGGGATTGTTGCTGTAATCCTGAATAGCACTCATTGCAAAGGTTACATGTGTATCCCCTGTTTTAAGAACTCCTGATATGTCAATATCGTTGGATGAAAAGACTGCTCCCTGAATGATATCAGACAGCCTCAATTGATTTATAATGTTATTTTGAGTCTTATCTAGAGATTTCCATAAGCTTACCATTGTTCCTGAGTTGAATTTTTTGTCAGAGAAGTGAGAATTGCCAGTCCATGAACTGCAAGTGCTGAGTTGTATAAAAATATCGAGCTGCTTTGAACACAGTCATTATTGAGATCAAGACCATCACGAATCACATTATTGGAATCAGTTAAGTGGTTGTGGATGAAATCAGCTGCATTAGAAGCTGCATCAAGATAGGTCTGGTTGGAGGTAGCCTCTGCCAATGATGCCGATAATCTGATGGTAGCAATGTTAAGCAATAATATATAAGTGTGAAAATGACCATACATGAAGAACCATCTGGAGTGTTGGTGAAATAAGTGAGAATCTCAAGCAGTAAGACAGTCATAAAAAGAATTCAATACCCAGTTGCAAGCATATTTATCATGATATTATTATCTGGAGAAGTTTCCTGTACTTATATGATTAGACCAAAATATAATGGGCAATTTAAGTGAATTTAATTACCCTGAAGCTCCCCCCTACGGTACTTACTACCAGAATAAGATATTAATTTATGTTTATCTCAATTTTTAAAACACTCACATCCATTACAACTCGCTGGAACTTCAACACTCTTGAAACCAGCATGGCCAGTGGGTGTCAATGTCCAATTCCATCCGAAATTCCATGATAGTTCCGCATATTCTAGAAGAATAGTTTCTTGATAGGTACGATATGCAGTTATTGCAGCATAGCCCCAGCCTCTGATGTCATTAATTATGGAAGGCGGAAAATCAGTAATATGAAAGGATCGTATGCTCAAATGACTCTTACAATCCAAAATCCAGCTAAAAATAGTTAAATTCAATGATCAGAGTTTTTCTCCCAAAGAACTGACTGACACTGTATCGTAATATGTATATCAGAGTCCAAAAAAATTACTTTGATTCTGGGAATACTCACAACTGATTTTCGAAGTTTGGAGTTCTACTGTGTATTTGAGTAAGAGCATCAATCACTTGGTCTTTGAACTGGGTCTGATTATTGTGCATATCGAAGATTGCTAGGTCTGATAGGAATGTGGAAGATAACGCCGGGCTGTTGGAATCTGAACAAAGAAAGGTCATTTAAGGTGGAAAGGATTTAGTCAAACATTTACCTGTAAACATGACCTTTAGTTGATCCCATTCAAGGAAACTTTTTTGTATAGCATTGCCAGCAATGGTGACGCGGTCTTCCGAGCTGACGTTGATACTGGTATTCTAGAATATATGCATGAAAACACGTTAATACATATGAAGTGTCGGGATTTTACCAGCCAGGAAGCAGGGACAGTGAATGGTTGTCCAAAGACATAGATGAACCAAGAAAACGTAAGTAGGATCCTCGAGCTGCGCATGCCCGCGATTCAACGAAGGGATTATGCGCCTGGAAACGAAACGAGACTTTGAAGTATTTATGAAGATCCGGAAGTACTCTGGTCACCAAGGTAATATAATCGTTAAAAAATCAGACACAAAGCAGGTAGGTATGTAGATTACACGACTATCGCGAAATGCGTGGCGCAAGAAACGGCCTCAGCCGGAATCATGGGTGATTAGTCTGAACACGAGTGATTCAAATCAAACGACAGGTCCCTGTGTAGGTCGCTTGGCTGATTCATTGTCAAGCCTATCACTCAGGTGACTGGTCAACGTAACAGCGACAATCTCTACGGGCTGATGCGCTGATGGCTCACACGATGTTTGATCCAACGAATTTCGCTGTACTTTGACGATCGGATGTTGGACTTCTAGGAAAATATTTCGATGGGATGAACTAGTAATTGCAATATATTGTTGTATTCAAGGCAGGTAGGCCTCCTACACTGTAACTACAGTCCTTGGGCTCCGAAGTTGACGAAAATCTTATTCAACAGCAACATATCCCTCTGATCGTTAGCGACAGCCAACAGTACTTATCACCATTTTTTCTTTGGGCGTCGACTCAGAGGCTTTTCGGAGTTTGAGAATTCAAATACCCTAACTTCTATTCCATTCAAACATATGTAGCCAAGATAGCTGATACGAATCACCGCTTGATTTGCGACAACAGCTTGTGTATGATCGTCGAATGGGTTCACACGCTGACACAGTGAAGTTGCCTTCCTCAAGCTGGCACCTCAGAAACGATAGATCTTTGCATCCTTGCCTCGCTGAAAGGATTATGCTACAAATACCTATTTGATTGTAAAATAGAACCGTAGAAATTGGAAAGAGGACTAGGTAAGGTTGACTGAGCCACCAAGTCATATCTGAGGTCAGGTACGACTGGATATGTACCAGGTGGGTCCTGGGCTGTGAGTGCAAAAATGCTACAATTGGATATATAGTTAACCTGCGCCGCTTCTCATTTTGATTGCAGTGCCTTGCAACTAACCTTAAGCCTAAAGAAAGAAACGGCGCATCAAATGTCACAAATGAGGGGGGGCTTGGTTAAACGAGTTTGTATGGTCGTACTTAACACGCCAAAAACACCAATATATCCGCCGAGCGGATTGATGACCGGAGAGTCGGACGGAAAGTAGATATATTTGTAATTTAGATAGGTGTCTAGATATATGTTGTATCTCAAAGCTAGATATATGAACGGAAACCTGATATATTTGGACACATTTCTGTACCTTTTATTAGTGAGCAGATACATTGCCAATCAAATCAATTGAAAGAAGTACAAAAAGATCTTAAATCCAGGCTCCGGACATGGGTGCGGATATGCGTCTAGAAAGACAATAAGTCCGGTGTTATGATACAGATACCGATAGTCCATCTGTCTGTGAAACGGATATTCCAGAACCAATTCAATTTTGGCATATCAGTACCAAGGAAAAATGAACTATCGGCATCCATATCATGAAGCCGGACTTATTGTCTTTCTGGTGGCATATCTGCACCCATGTCTGGAGCCTGGATTTGAAGTCTTTCCGTACTTCTTTCTATAGATCTGATAGACAATGTGTCCGTTCACTAGTCAGATGTACTGAAATGTGTCCGAATATATCAGGTTTCTGTTCATATATTCAACTTTGAGAAACACAATATATCTAGACACCTATCTAAATCGCAAATATATCTACTTTCCGCCCGACTCTCCGGTCATCAATCCGCTCGGCGGATATATTGGTGTTTTTGGCGTGTAAGTCTGGAGATTCTAATCATACTGATATGCTCCTTCCATCGACGTAACTCGTAAGAGTAGCCACGAAGAGGAGTGGGCCATTGCCACCGCACATAGCAGGTACGAGGCCGTGATTTGTTATAGAAGAGTTGGAAAAAAGATAAAATAAAATAGAACCAGAATAGCAGATCTGCATCAGCGCTGAGGCATAGTTGCTGGATCACACGTCGACCTGCTAAATCATCGACACACATCGCTCGTAAGAGTATTCGATATCCATCGTTCTCTCACTGCTCAGGCCGTTATATTTTCTGGAATTTCTGGAATTCACACGATGTTTAATTACCGCCTTGTGAAATGTTCCTCTTCGTCTCCTTGTTCGGGATCCGGGTATCACTCCTTCTATTCCTTGCATCTTAGGCGGGCACTACAGCTAAGCGGCTACGACGACATATCAGAACAATGGGAGGTAGGTAGGTAGAATACTTACTAAGGGCCTATTCGGATGCCATGGGTTTTTTAAAAACCGTTATATCTTCGCTAATTTATTAACAAACTGGTTGAACGAAGTGAAACTGTAAAGTTTGTTTCTGGCAGTGATGAAAAAATTTTGATTACCACATAAGTCTGCTTTGTAATTTTCGAGTGCTTACATAAATGGTCGTTGGAGGGATTGTAGGTGCGATTCTTTGCTCTTATGTAATGACTCGACTTCACACATTGCGTGAGGATCGTAGGTGCGATTCTTTGCTCTTATGTAATGACTCGACTTCACACACTCTGCGTGTCGTATCAGTAAATCGTCAAGACCTACTTGAACCATTGTCGGCTCGTGCGTTTCATGCTCTCATGCAATGACACGAGAACACTTACCCATGTTCCGTATGGGTATCTTTAAGGGCGTAAATTAGAGCGTTATGTAAAGCATATCACGGACTCCTCCGTGGCAAAATGATGGCCTGCCGCCGCCATGCAACACTGACAGTAAACGCGCAGCCTCGTGTTCCTCCCTCTTCTTCCCAACCCTCATAGTCTTCCCATCGTCTCGCTATGGCGCCTCCCACCAATAGTCGTTCTCCGCTGCCTGCACTGCAAGTTGCCGCACGGAACTCAAGATAAATCAGTGCATGAATACGAATCTGTCGACATGTAACGGCCCACGGCAGAACAGCCGCAGGTGTGTAGAGATCTCACCGATCAGTGGTAGAAACACTCATACCCTTGAACACTAACAGGACGCGATATTCGCCGACCAAATTCCAAAGTTGCCGCCCTCGTTTTTACCCCCAAAGTCGTTCACGGCTGAGCCTCGCTGGAAATAAAACTTCTCACATCTGGCACAGATGGTTCAGATGACGTCTATGTTGCGAACGCCTCCCCACCATTGACGTCATCCAAAGTCTCATCCCTACACTGGCATACACTGTTCCGCGACCTACCCGCCAGGTCCCCGACTTTCCTGTACGGCTCTCAGGCTACAAACGCCAACCCTTTCCCCCGCCGTATACTGTAATCGTTATTAACATCCCCTGTCAAACAGGTCTCATACATTGGATGTGATCGACCCCTCTCTAAAGATCTATATATCCTCTCGATGTTGCTCGCTGTCGATCGTCCACGTCGTCCCATATGCCTATTCGTCCATCCACTCCTCGTTCCCCTCGACGTCTCCCTGGACATGTTAGCTTCGATGCCTGCGACCTTCGAGCTCGTATCGTTGAAGTCATCGAAGATTTCGTACCGGCCCGTACACTATTGACAATGTTGGGAAGGTCTAACGGTGTCATCTTGGGTTCTGTAGCACACCACGTCGCACTCCCTAATGAGGACATTGCTCCCACCGGCGTTGACATTGCCGTTGATTTCGAAGGCTTTGATATCATGTTTTCTTTCCTTGAAGGCCTGGAGTACGTTAACGTTCCACTTTGAACCACTATACGATTGCTGATATTACTAGTCTTGAATGCTCTTCCGAATCCGTTTCTCACCCCTGGAGCTCTACTGCCGAGTCGGTTCATGTTTTTCGCCATAAACGCAAACGCCGAATCGGACCTGGCCTCCCTCGCTATCTTTATGTTCGGCTTATTCGTCTTAAGACGGGTTCCGACACACTTTATTTCCATCTGTTGTCCTCACCTACCACATCAGAGATGACCTATCTCACTCCGTCGTCCTGGGTCACTTTCTACCCGATGCTGTGGCAAGCCCGTGTATCCTGGTACCGTTGGAGCGACACTGTGAACCAGTACATTCGGGACAAACGTTATTCCGCACGCAACGCAGGCTTCAAGCTAGTCAACACCAACGCGACTCACACAGGCACTTGTACCAGCTGCCCTGCCTCGACGCACGTTCTCTCTGGCAATGACAGCGTTTACGTTGTGACGCACTCGCTAGCCCGCCGTCGTACCGATGTACATGGCACAATGGCTGATCGACTATTCAAGGATATCTCGATTAAATGGAAGTTCTCAGTCCACTGTTTCAACAGTAACTGTTGTCGCTACCAAGCTGTCACCGTTCGCGAGCCCAACAGATTCTTCGCGCCTTCTTCACAAGAGACAATTGATTGTAACACGGACGAGCATTGCAACTACAAAATTGCCTGGATATCCAGCCTCCGAGTGGTAAGATCATCAATATTCTGCAATCATATATACTTATCATTTGCCCAGTTGACATACCACGCCATTATGTTGCGACCTAACCAATTTCCCAACCTTGTACCTGTTTTTATTGAACCGACCGAACCTCATTACCGCACTATCGATAGCGTGGCCGTGGAACAGTGGTTTGCCAGAACAGGCGGCGAAGTCTGGTCTTTGAAGAGCCACAGATTACTACGATCCGACGTTGAAGATGGTGCACCCGATGTCATGTACACGTTATTCGTTTCTCCCGGAGATAGCGTCAATTTCGACCGATACCATGAGGACACAATGCTCCTCGTCAAGCACACGGACAGCGCATTGCTTTCTTTCGACAGACAGGACCTCGAGGATATTAAGAGATACGTTTATGAGTACGTCCCATCTCGTCGGGGATCCGATTTGTCTCACGATTTGTTAGATGGCTGGATCCAACTCTCGCAGACTCTGACAACGATGCAGGTCGGAGTGACTGTTACGCCGATCCTTTGGAGATATAGCGTTAGTTTGGATGTTTTTGATGCTCAATGTACCTAGATACCGACTTTGTTCATGTCGTTCAATCTTTAGCCCGCAACAAGTGATGTTCCCCTGTGTAAAATGGCTTCGTCTGTTCTGCTTGCCATCGCTGTGTACGCATTTATGCCCCTATCTCCGGTTATCACATTCTACATTGTGGTGATCGATCACAACGTTGATCTGTCTGGCTTGCAATGCTCCTTCTCCTTGGTGTGTCTGATGTTGTTTGAATAACCGCTCACAACCTGATAATCACGTTCTGTAGATGTCTCATGACAATCTTGATCGGTTTTGCCCGCAAGTGCATTGTCCGGGTCTGTGCACAGAAACAGTTCCCAACCCACCCATCCCTGAACCCTTTATTATTCAACATAAACGTCTATACCGTGCAGATTAGAATCTCCCTCTTACTCGTTCAACGTCCCTCTCATATTCCGTTGCTCTCATCTTATTCCCATCATCATCATGCCGGAAATCGCAGAATCTACGACCAATGCCGACTTTGTCCCTTATGGTGAACGCCGCGTTCGTGATGGAGTTTACAACTCCATCGTTGACATGGAACTTGGCATGGGACCAGACGGTTTGGGGCAGATCGACCCACACGTTAACCTTTCTCTCGGACCTACTTTCAAGGACAACATGGCTTTTCTCGGACCAGACGGGAAACCGTTTGCCGTTCAGTTGTTGGGGGAATTCGCCCCTGGTACTAATGTACACCCGACTGGGAGTCACAATGCACCCAGAGGCCAGGTGTGTTTCGTTGCTCCCACCCTTGATTCCCTCATACAATGCTGATTACCACTGAAGCTCGAACCGATTAAGGACTCCTCCCGCGTCAAATGGAATTGGTCCCTGCAATGCCCCGACGGCGCACCGGAAGCCATTCGGCATCTTTTTTACAACCAGGTCACGACTCTCAATAACGCCATTAATCCAGAGGATGCGAGCCCCGTATGTGGTATTCTCTCCTTCCTACGCTTACATTAATGGCCCACAGACGTTGAAGACCTGGGTCTCTTCTCACGTCTGTGATGAACACCCTGATTTGATCCACATCGGCACTGAAAAGATCTACAGGTGTGTGCTCTCCAACGCGACCACGTTCGCCATGCTGACGCCTCTTCAGAAAGCCAGATGGAAATCGTGCTGCAACTCCCACTACGTTCAAGAAAATGGTCAAGAAACCTTTGTTCACGATGAAACCCGATGATGTGCCTAACTCGTCGTCGGGTAGCTCTACGTCGACCTTGTCGTCTGATGGTGCGTCTCTGAACCGCTGTTTTGTCTGATAACTCACATATTCTGTCCAGACGGGAAATTCGAGTCTCCGACTACCACTCGCAAGCCCGGGGATCTCCTCAATCCCTCCCTTCTACCTGGATATGGGGGAGGTTGGTTCAATCATACAGACGCTATCCGTTTGGTCCAGCTCGATATCCTCGACCCAAACGGGGCTCTCATACATCCTCATGACTGGTGGAAATGGATTGTTGAGGGAAACCTTGTTTTTGCAACGGCTGAGATGCACCTGTATGACATTGGTGGTCGAAAGGTGATTCTATATCCTTCTCTGTGTTCTATGGTCATCTGACATGCTTTCAGACATACAGCCTCGTCATGAAATCACTCCAAATACTTGACAAATCAGATGCCGTGCCTGTTATGCCGCAACAACGTGCTTGGGTGGCCCAGACGAAGCCAGATCCCGAACCTACTGTGCCTTCTCCCTTGCCAGAATCGCCGTCCAAATACAGTCCAGGAAAGGTGAGACTGGGCAAGAAAAGGGCCGCACCTGACGACGTCCAGTCTCCTCAGAAGCAGAAGATTCAGAAGCGCAATGGTACCACCGTCAAGAAATAGTTCTTTTCTTTCTCAACTCTTGCTCAATGCTTCCATTCTGTGTTCTGCCTGATCCAGTTCCTTCTATCTTTTCCTCCTCCTTCATATGGCACCTGTCTCTTTTATGTTTATTTCACGGCTTCATATCATACGGATCAACTCGATTTTTGTCTTGACTCCTTCGAATACATTATACACCTCCTTTACACACGTACCATTAGGATCGTTATAGTCCCTGTCTCGTTTGATAATACTCTCGATCACCTTCCGTAGTCGAGAAATGCAAATCCATTTTATTTCTTTTTCCACTGGAACCCGATGTCTCCCAGTATGAAACCGCTTCTCCTTGCTGTCCCATTTGCTCCAATACCAGACTAACCCCTGTTCCCGCTTGTAGCCTCCTGCGACGCCGCAAAGGATGCCTACCCTACATATCCAATCTCGATGCCCCCTTCTGCATATATAAACCTCTGCAGGTTCTCATATCCAAACCCAAGCAATGTCCAGTTACAAGATAGCCATCATAGAACTAATCCCGGGTAGGCCTCTGACATCGTCCCGTCGTTCAACTTATCTGATTACCTTCTAGACGCCAGCCTCCGTGATGTCCACCAGCGCTTCAGTTCTGCCCTTCATTTTGAAGTTGAATTCGAAAGCGTGACGCCTGACAACATCGACAAGTCACTTCAGTCCTTGCGTGCGGGTTCTATCAACGCCATCTTTGTCTCTCGTAGCATCGATTTCCCAGTCGAGTTCGGCAAATTGAAGCTTGACGCCTCCGCTAGTGTGTCAGGCTCTGTCAACTTCGTCGCAGTTGTTGACAACGTGCCTTGTGGTTTCAACATGGACATCCCAGCCTTGCATTTCGCCATAACTTCTGCTGTTGCTTACCCCGAGTATAGGACGACCCTCCTCATAGGAACCGGCCCGACGATTAGAGCCGCTGTTTATGTGCTCTCCAGACACTTCGATTGCTCTTGGTTCTATGTCGTTCGTCGTTCACTCTTCCCCGCAATTAAATACTGATCACACTTTAGTTCGAACCTCGCGTTGAAGTATATGATGAGTTTGTGAAGTTTTGTGAAGCCACCAACGTCGATATCCGCATGTCTCGTGTCACTGATGGTTGGGTGGTTCCTACGTATGACCCTATCCAATGCGTCGTCGCCGATACCTCCTTTGACAGGCAATCGGATGCCTACGCTGCTGGACGCTGGCGCCTCCTCAACCGTGTCTTTGCCGCGCTTCGTGCGAATCAGTACAGTAGACATCGTGGTCTGTTCTTGAACCTGGGTCCGGAGGCCGTGTCTCGTTCCACTGTTGAACGCTGGAGTAGGATCGCTCGTAATGACTTGTGGACCCCTGTTCATACGATTGACTTGAATTCCGCATCCCTTCAGTCAATCTGGAACCGCCTAGGAGTTAATACTTTCGCTACATGTCTGGATTTAGTGCACAATTGTTGGTCAAAGGTTGATCAGGTTTTTAGTCTATAGGAGTCGTTCCCTATTTTTAGTGTATATAATCAATAGTTTCTGGTTGTTGTCTGCCAAAATGCCCTCTTCCACAGATCTCGCATGCGCTGTTGTTGATTTGTCGCGGAGACGAATGCCGACAATCAGTACCGTGACTTTCGCACGCACATATGTCCATGCAAACTCCATTGACGATTTGATCCTCGACCGTTGGTTCCCTCCTACTCCTCATTCCTATTTGCGTGAGGGTCTCTCTGCTCGTCGTTTGTATCTTACCCACCGGGTAGATGATCGCGATGTAGAACTCCAGAACCCCTTCACGGTTGTTGCGTCTGCGTCACCCCCTCAGGGCTTCATTAACTTCACAACTGGCACCGCTGTAGTCGTGAAGCACGCTGGTCCTGATGAGGAAGCACTCGAGTTGGTTGATGTCGTCCTCAGTGACCTCTTCACCATAACTGACATGTTACGCAGGTATGTCTCGACTCATTAATTGTAGATAATCACTCATCTATACATTTGACAGTCTGGCAAGGGGCCAGGTGAATAACGGTTACCGCTGTTCAAACCCGTTTACCGACTACCACTACCTCACCGTTGACTGCCGTCATGTTGTTAATGTGTTACAGCCGTCTCTGTCAATACAGAGAGTCCACGTAACACAAACTGGGGAGTGTCAATGTGCGTTTTGCCAGCTCTCCACTGAGGTTGTCCTCCTCGCGATGGAGAACTTTGACATTACTGTCCTATCTGCTTTTTCTTCCACATGCCGGACTCATTACCGTATTGTGCGTCAGGCGATGCTGCAGCGTGTTCGCCGGGTTCTCACCTTGTTGGTCGGTGGCCATGTCGATACACAAGATGTTTACAACGTTCTCCGCGTAACGGGGTCTGTTATCAGTGGTGCTGCTGGTGTCGTGCCCCTGTTGCCCGGCCTCCCTCCTCTTCCTACCAGGATCGATGTATTCGTTCCGCGCGACAATATTCTTCCTTGGTTGGATCTTTTCCGTCAACTTCCCCTCCTTAACTTTTATATGTATGCTAACAGAAAGCTGAGAATGGACGGGCTAAGGGTTGAACGCAAACGTGCTGTTTTTTTCTGTGCAAACAACGTATGTCTTATGCTGCCCTACATTTCTATGTCTAATTCTTTGATAGATTGTCATCACTGTTCGTGAAGCGTACACGAGGTCAATCATGCCCTTGCTTTTGTCGCAATCCACTACCGCTCTCGTCGGTGGTATCACGCACAGTTCGGTCTTCACGTTCTACCCAAACGCTATATCTGATCGTGTTGGGGAGCCCGTTTTCGAGGTGGATGGGCATCCATCTTGGTACATCGAAGGCCACAACGCGGAAATAGATTTCAACTCGCTACCCGTTCAGTCTGGCCCCCGTTGGCCAGTGCAAAATGTCTTGGCGTCGGTCCTCGGGATGTCACGGTGTGGTTTCTTTTCCATGGGGGTTTCCTGTTCTCGAACATGACTATCCACTGCCTTACTTGGGAGACTTCCTATGGCGAAAGGGAACTACTTGCACCATAGACGGTTGTTTGCATTTGGACCGTTAGTCCCATTTGGCATCCCTTGCTCCCTTTCCGACCTTGATTACTCTCTTTTCCGTCTTGCCTATTGATTTATTGCTACCAATCTCTAGTTACTCATCCACTCCCTCCTGTCTGTGAATCACTAGCGTTTTCATGTTGATCGTTTACCTACTCCTATGTACTAAGGAATATATTGCGGATAAACTTCTTCTACTTGATCAATGTAAAACTTTCTAAACACATATGCCCGTTAAAACTCTAGTGCGGAGTCTGACCCGCATTTTTTTTTTTGGGCGACATCTACCGACCCTTTCTAAACACTGGTACAGCTCCTTTCTCCGATCACTCTATGCAACACCCTTATATTCTCGTTGTTGTTTATGGTGGTCGGTCAATCATCATCTACCCATGTATTCGTTCAGTGTATACGGTTCAGTTCGCGAGATGTGGACGTTTGACGATAACCATCGTTCTGTAAGTCCTTTTTTGATCCAATACATATATCCATCATTGAACTCGATTCTAGGACTCTAGTATTCCTTCGTGGTATATCTTGGAGATTGCCCCTATTGCGAACAACACATCTACATTCATCGACGTTTACAAGGAGCTTATGCACTTGGTTTTTTGTTTCTGCTTATTGCTAATGCTCATCACTGACACCCTCTGACGATTAGGAATCGGTCTCCAATATATTTACCAACACTGTTGGACGGGATGACAATGACAACCCTTACTTCCTTATATGTTTCCCTCCTCAGTTGGCGTTAATTACGACAGCCGAGGACGTTGTCATTCCCCCAGCACCTTACCCCGATCATGCTTGCTTGCCTTTTTATGACCACTGGGACAACGAACGCAAGGCGCTTACGCCAATGGCCTCCGTCGTCATTGATTTTCACGTCGTGGTGGAACAGTTGCGTGATAAACAAGTCGTATGTGTCTGTCAATTATTCAAGTTGAAGGTCATTACTGATGTATTGTAGGCCATACTCGTTGCTGAGAAGATCCGCGTTCTGGGCAGTGGTTTGACATGGTACTCTTTGTATGAGGACGAGGGGATGTCGAAAGTGGCCCAGGCCACTACGTAGATAGTCATCATTACCGTACAGTCTACATTTGTTACCTGTGGCTGTGCTTGCACATGTGACTGTTGCTCTCTGTCACCCGAACACGATTTTCCTTCTACCACTGTACCAGATTCTGGCCCGTCATGGAACCACCGCTTCTCAACTTATCTGTACATTGTCTAGCTTGTGCGTGCAACCTTTACTGTCTCGATGTTTCTGCCGTTCATCTGGTGGGAGTATAACGATTGAAATCTTTGTATGATCGCGCATACCACATACAACACAATTCTCTATTGACCCCCTGTCTGACTTGGAGTCCCTGTGTCAGTGTGCGGGTTTGCAATGGGTGCTAGATGTGAGTACAACGGCTCACCTTTCTCTTCATACGGACTCACCGATAATGCCCAAAAGAAGCAACGATGATGTGCCTACTAGTCCTCGTAAACGTCCTTGCAGGGGAAGAGTTGGTGAAGGTAATATTGGCTAGCTCCTCCGTCTCAAACGTTCGTTAAAGGATCATTTGCAGATCTTTACACGGTGGTTCAGGATGACACACGGAAGTTACTGATATTTCAGAACCTGTGCGCTCGTTTGGACGACATGACTTATTCGGAAATCATCACATTGGCTGTAGAGCACAACATTAGGAGAGCGGGCCGGGAATCTTTGTGTCTACAACTTAGAAATCATATCTGCAACTGGTCCTGCAAATTTAAGACAGAAGATACAGTATTTCCAGATGCTTCATCGTCATTCGTGCAGGGCTCTTCAGGCGATACGTCAAACGTGGTCGAGGATGGTCATTCCTCGCCCGAAACCGGTATGTTTTTTGATTGTATGTCTCGTTTTTGTCCACTGATATCGGAACAGAGTTGGTTTCCATTGAGGACCCTGTGCACAAGAAATTGATTTTGCGTCACTTTGTGCACCACGTACTGCTCCAGGATTCCACGGCGCACACGCAAGACATATTTCGTGGACACAAAATCCCCTTTCCGGATTCTGTCGATATCAACAAAGATTTTCTTGCCGACATCCTTCTGCGACACAGCTGCGACTCCAGTTGCACAATCAGGCGTGTCGACGCCGTAGCTTGCAATTTACTGCCTGGTCAGGTGTCAAATGCGGACGCTTCTAATCAGCCACAGCGAGCTGGGGTCAACCGTGGCACTGAGGATCTTGATGGTAATATTGAATGGTGGAACGAGAACTGGCCACAGCCGCTCGAGGATGATCTATGGAAAACGGTATGTCCTTTGTTAACGAATTGTTCATTTACCTTAGCCTAACGTTTCGTTGTATTTTGGTAGATCGTC
This sequence comes from Dendrothele bispora CBS 962.96, assembly GCA_004369135.1. Taxonomy (NCBI): domain Eukaryota; kingdom Fungi; phylum Basidiomycota; class Agaricomycetes; order Agaricales; genus Dendrothele; species Dendrothele bispora. Next base: position 6,135 of record ML180012.1, on the reverse strand, counting down.
CGTGAGAGTCTGGACAATACATCATCTGCGGCTCTCAAGAGGGAACCGTGTTCTATCTGTAATATCAACGAACTGGCCACAGCACTGCACAAACGGGCACCCTCTGCTGTTGATATAAGTCTGCTGGAGCACCAGACACAGATACTCCGGACAGAACTTGGTCGACCTGATCTTCCCTCTCATTTGTTAGTCGACGGGCAATACAACATCTGCCATACTTGCTGGCGACATGTCAAGAAGAACAAGTTCATTTCGATTCCTCTCCTTAGCTGGGCGAATGGTTGTTGGTTGGGTGACGTCCCACCGGTGCTCAAGTGTCTGTCTTTCACCGAAGAAATGGTCGTGGCGAAGGCACATACGACCAAGTGTTGGGGCAAACTCGGCATCAGGAATGAGCATGGTGAAGTCCCAAAAAGGAGCGAAAACGAACATGTTCCGCAACCTGGGCCTACAGATCAACGCGGTACAACTAGCAACGTATGCATCCATCCACACGAAATCAAAAACATCGCTAACAGGCTACCACGTCCGTTCGACACCCTGAGGGATGAAATCGCTGTCATCATTGTCTCAAATGACAACACAGTCACCACTCAGACTTTCAAGAACACGCCATTCCTTGTTCGTAGGCAGAAGATCCTTGAAGCGCTTATTTGGCTAAAGGCTAACAACCGATTTTACCGCGACATCGAAATTGACATGGACGCTCTTGAAGGTTATCCTGCGGACGAGGATTTGTCGGCACGTGCACCTTTTAATGTACATGTTGAGCGTCCAGAAACCGCGGTTCTCAATGAGTCAACTTCGTACACGGGGCACAGTGTGGGCGACGCAACGTGGAGTGCTTCGTCGAGTGGTGACATCCCTGTTTTGTCGTCAGGTGAGTTTCGTCTTTGATTCGTTACTACCTCTAACCCTTTGGACAGGGACATTCGATATCGACCATACCGACGAGGGCCACGATTTGCGTAAGATTGACGCTCTTCGTCGTATTAAGAACGGCGAGAGGTTCCTCAAGACCTCTACATCAGTGGATACTATCAATCCACGCGAACATCCACATGTCTACGCATGGTTGTGGCCAACCTTGTTCCCTTATGGAATCGGCGTATTTGAGGACCCCATTCGATCTACCGATGGCTTCAGACCTGTCCCGTTGTTTCTGCAGGTCCGCCATTGTCTGCAGCTTGCCGACAACCGTTTTTGCCGTCACCTATCCTTTATCTTCGTGATGCACAATATCCTGCTTCTTCGCCGTTCCTCTTATAAATCTCGTCTGGCCGTCCAGAGGTCATGGTGGAACGACGCCACGACCGCGATGGAAAAAATTGACGTAAGGTCTCTAGAAGGGTTCCGGGACCACCTAGTGGAGAAGAGGAGGAATAAGATATTTACACCAATGAAGGGTCGAAACGAGCAGGAGGAGGCAATCGTCAAACTATTGCGTCATGTCCAACATGTTGATGAACATATCGAAGGGTCCATGGGTAATGTTTCTGTGATGCGAGAGGAGATTCGGGCACTTTCACGGTCGTCTGGAACGCCTTCGTTATTCTTTACGTTGAATCCTGCTGATGGTCACAACCCTATAACGTCATTTCTTGCGGGGAAGGATATCAACATTGATGCCCCGTTTAATAACCCCGACTCGCGGTTCACGTCTACGGATCGCTTGAAAACGCTGGCTGCTAACCCTGTCGCGGGTGCCAAGTTCTTTCATCTTATGGTGGACGAGTTCATCGGGGAGTTTCTTGGTACGAAACGACCAGGCAAACACGGTGTCTTTGGTAGGGTAAAGCATTTTTACGGCGTTGTTGAGGCGCAAGCTAGAGGGTCCTTGCATATTCACTTTCTCATATGGCTTGAGGGCGCTCTCTCTCCGAAATCTATTGTCGAGAAATGCAAATCGGACCCTGCTTTCAAGCAATGCATGTTCGACTGGTTGGAGTCCCTCTTCCACACAGACTTCCCTGCTAACACAACCGCGGCCGATCAATCTGTTTCCCGACAATTCATAATGGGTCGCCCCCCCCATCCGACTGACCCATCGTTTGAGGAGATATGGCCTCAGTACCTACGGGGTGTGCTTGACTCGTCTGCTCAGGAACATGATCACAGGCAAACATGTTTCAAAAAGACCTCTCGCAAAGTGGAACGTTTATCAAACGAACAACGGGACAAATTGTGCAGGTTTTTGTACCCACAGCCCATTGCAGAAACCACCTCCATGGACGATGATGGGAAAATTGAGATCAAACGAGCGAACGCGTTCATGGTCCCTTATGTGCCAGCTGTTACGGGCCGCTTTGGATGCAACACGGATGGTAAATTTATCGGGTCTGGGGCGTTTGGCATGGCCCTTAGCATATACATTGCAAGTTACACCGCAAAGAACTCTCTAGATTCTGCTATTATGACGAGTGCACTCTTAGCTTCATTGAAATCTATTGGGGATCCGAGGCTTCTCCAGGGCGACAAATGCCGCACTTTCATAAACAAGACGCTGAACAACGCTAGTGCACGCCGGGAATTGTCAGCTCAACAGGTCGCTGCTTCACTCCTCGGAAAGCCTAACCACTATACAGATGCAAGTTTTGTTCATTGCTACTGGTCCCGTACGTTGACCTGGATAGCTCCGGACGTCTTCCCTGCATTTTCAAAGACTCCATCTGATGCCGAGAGGTAAGTCTTGGACCACTCGTATGGTAACACGTCTGACACGAGTCACCTTGCAGATCGGGTGATAGTACTGTTGACAGAAGTTTGGCTGACGCAGGAAACGACTCTTCCCCTTTGCTAGTTGACCCTGAAGACTTTGTCTTTTGGGACGACCAGGAGCTGCCACCTCCTCGTTCGTCGATAGCCAATGACATGTTGTTCAGGCCAAAGGAACTGAAGGACTGCTGCCTCTGGGACCTGCTAGTCCACTACGAGCGTGTGACCAAGAAATCGTCTAAATCGTCTCGGAGGCAGCCTGAAGAAGATGAGAACGTTGATTGCGACGTTGACCAAGGTGGTTTCTGTTCGCACTCAATATCAGACGCTTGCTAATGTGAATTTAGGTGATGCATCGGTTTTTCACTTTCTGGAGGGTCATCCCCAGGCTTCTACGCATGTGTTACGCAGGCGTCGGAAAGCTGCTGTCCCTGTTCTTATTGGTTACGGTATTCCGAAACGTGCAGATAACAACTCCTACCATATTGCAATGCTGTGTCTGTTTCGGCCTTGGTGCAGAAACATTGGTTCTCTTTTGAGGCCTGCCGGGACATCATGGTCTATCGCATTTCATTCTTTCATGTTGTCTGTTTCATCTTCCGCCTCAACTCTGATGGACCATTTCGATGAATATTGGGAATGTCGAAAGGCTGCTGATGACTATTCGAAGTTGCGAAAGGAGCGTTTATCCTACGTCTCGGCAGAAGAAGAAAATACCTATGACGACTTCAACAGCACAGAAGAACCAGGTATGGTGGATGACCCTGACGACTTCGATAGGGCGGGAAGGAACTTGGCCTTCGATTTCAATGAAAATGAGTTCATTGAGGCAATATCTGATAGAAAGATGCTTGACGTGAACGCGACTCTGTCATTATTTTCAAGTGCTGGCATGTACGATCTGCCTGATTCTATTCTTCGAATGCCGAGATGGGATGACCTGGTCTTGGAGTTGGATATGGAGAATGGGAGGTCTGCTGCTAGTGCTGCTCAGGATTGGTTGCTGGCGTGCAGGCAGCAGAAAACTGATGAACAAAAACGTATGGCTTTTGTTTTTCTCCGATCTTTTTTCTGATTATATCATAGGTCGTATGGATGCCTCCGTAAATGAAGATTCTTCCACCTCTGTGGTTGAGCCGAGACGTCGATCCCTTGCTCCTTGTTTGACGACTCTACATGAAGAAATGGAACTAGCAAGACAGCGCCTTCGTGCCATAAACGGTGGAAATGATCTGCCCTGGAACGCGCTCCTGCCCTGGCAACAACTGGCGATAGCGGTGACCCAGATGTTTACACTGAACAGAAAACAGACGCTGGCTTTTCTACTTTGTGTTACTGCTAGGATGCGGGTTAGACGTATGGATCCTTTCCGAATCATTATTGGGGGTCCAGGTGGGACTGGGAAATCTCACATTTATGACGCTATACGGGCTTGGTATGAGCAGTTCAACTTTGATGGGGAACTGGCTTTCACGGCGCCGACTGGCATTGCCGCATGTAACATTGGTGCATCTACAGCTGCTTCGTTTCTGTGTCTGAGGACGGAATGGAAGCAGCTTATCAACCCTAGGGGAGTCAGCCTCAGGAAGATGATTGGTCGTCTCGAGGGTGTCCATACCTTTATCCTTGATGAATTCTTTTTCTTGGGTTGCGAGGACTTTTACAAGATCTCCAAACATCTCAAGCTCGCTTTACCCGGCTCGGGTGACTCTTTCGCTGGCCTTGACGTGATCCTGTCAGGGGACCAATTTCAATTGTCCAATCCGAAATCCAAAGCTCTCTACGACCGGGAATACAACGCAATGCTGCATGACAACACCCGTGTCAATTCTGAAAATGCGAAGACGAGGGAGAACTTGGAAGGCTTCAAGGCGTTCAGGGACATCCAGTACTGTGTAATCCTGGATGAAGTGTGTCGACAACGCAACCCACGTTTTGTACAACTACTGTCAAGACTGAGGTGGGGAAACTGCACGATCACGGGTTTGGACAACGACTACGACTGGCTGCAAAAATTCCGCGTAACTCATATATCCCCCGATGCTATTCTCCGCTGGGCGACTGAGCCCGAGGAAGCAGCACCACTTTTAACGTACACGAATTCTGTCCGCAACGCACACAACTGGAACATGACAAAAGCTTTTGCGAAAGCTACGGGTCAGGAGTTTCATGTGTACTACTCTGAAGATTATGTTACAGATAAAGAACTGAGGAGGACTCGTTACTTCGTGGGGCGTGAGGCGAGTGATGCATGGAAGGCTGAAATCAAGTCGGATGCGCGCGACTTGAGTGGTAGGCTGGGCCTGGTTGTTGGTATGCCTGTAATAGTGGTCGACAATGTCGCTGTGGAACTCGGAATTAGTAATGGGAGTCGAGGAACTTTGGTTGGTATCAAATACGCCACGGTGAGAGAGCGGAGGTACGCGTTGTCTGCGGACGTCCGTTTGCCAAACTACTTCAATTCATCATCTGGACACGATGATCCTCACGTCGTGACTATATCTACGATAGTGGGCACTTTGACTTTTACCAACAGTCTGACCGGGAAGCGTTGTACTGCTCGCCGATGGCAGTTGCCTTTGATTGGTGGCTTTGCGTTCACGATTCATAATTCCCAGAGTTGTTCGCTCAAGTCGGCTTATCTGCATCTCTCCAGTTGCAAAACCACTGCGGCTGTTTACGTGGCTCTCTCGCGTATCAAATGTGGGGTCGAGGAACCAACTGGGCTCTACATTATCGGTGGATTGGATCGTAAACAGATCTGCAAGCATGCCCCCCAACATGTGAGGGATGAGGAGGCTAGGCTGCAGGGTCTTCAGCAGAATACTATGGTGGTGGCGAAGGAAACCCTCTCGTGGTACCAGGAGGCGACTGGTGTTGACTTGACAACGAGTTTTATCCGACTCGAGGTGCGTCTTTGTTCTCTGGTCGTTAAATGGTAATAACGTGTCTCATGAACGTAGGATTTTGATCTGCTTTCGTTTGATGATGAGGATGATAATCCTGGACGTGAATAAATTTTCCTGTAGGTATATACTCTTCGTTTCATTGTTTGCAAATTACGTTTGTTTCACGAATCATAATTTGTTTGTTGTTTCCTTTATATCTTCCTCGGTTTTTGTGTGCTATTTGTACTCTTTGTTTGTTAGTGTATATGGTCTTTATATTATTGTCAGTGTGTGGTGTCTATCGCGTAGTGTGAAGGGGCTTTCGCCTTTGGTTCCCAGTTTGTTCCCGCCGCGCGACGGCCACGCCCAATTATAAGTAATTGAGCTCTGACCTCAGACTCGTGGTCAGTATCTTATGTAAATATTTAATTCGAGTACATGCATATACAGCTGATTCCTATAGGCCTGAAGTGTAGGCCCAAAATCAAGTTTTTGTTTAGGAATTTTGCTTATAAATGTTTGTGGAGTCACC
>ML180011.1:0-35003 GCA_004369135.1 Dendrothele bispora CBS 962.96 | reverse complement strand
GCTCACGAAGAAGCATAATCAAATGTCGAACGATGCTCATATGTAGATGTTCAAAAAATCTCGATTAATCAAATGAAGCTGATTCAAAACACTATTTAAGTACTTGTTAGTCCTATACACGATAACGTTGTTGTAGATCGTCTTCAAGTTCACGTTCTCAATGCCCATTGATTGGCTGCGGTCGGTATGGCTCTTCAAGATACTTTGTTTCGTCCTCTGTTAATGTGACGTCCACAGCGGCTGGTCAAGTAAAGATTATAATCGAGTAGTAGACCAATGACAAATTGTTAAGACAAACCTATGAGGTCTTTCAAGTTATCCATAGATGTAGTCCCTATGATAGGAGCACTGACACCTTCAAAAGTACACCGTGCATCAGGATTATGAAATGAATCTCAAGAAAATTGGTTGTCGTACCATCTTTATTGGCTATCCAGGCAAACGCAACCTGTGCCATGGAAATTCCCTTCTTCTTTGCGATTTCTTCAACACTTTTTACTCACACAACTTGAGCTCTTCGAAGAAAATAGAATATATTAATTATTACCCACCGATTGACGATCTCTTCTGTACCATCCTGAGATTTGTATGAGTTCATACGACTGAACGACATCACGTTATTAGATGTGATAAGGAGCAGGATCATAATTCAAAGTAACTCACGAATCAACCTCTCCTCTTTTTGTCTGTTGCTTGAGCGAACGAGTCAGGAGCCCTCGACCTAGTGGTGACCAAGGGATTGATCCCACTCCGAAATGCTATGAATGAAAGCTAAGTTATTTTTCGAAAATGGTTTGAATTCTATGGTACCTTGAGTGTTGGGAACATCTCCCTTTCTTCCTCTCTGTAAACCAAGGAGTAATGGTTCTGCATAGAGATGAAAGGAGTAAGACCATGTGTGATGGCATAGTTCTGCATGACATGGACTACAAATATAGGAACAATCAGTTATTTTTGCTCGAGATAATAATGATGGGAAGAAACTCACATTCCCATGCATAGCAGGACGACATCCCGATATACCGAACATATCCTGCTTTGACGACGTCGTGAAGAGCTTGCATAGTTTCTTCAATAGGGGTCTCATGATCGAATCGATGACCTTCACGCAAGATAAGAATAGGCTGTTCAACAATCAGAAACACCCACATTGAAGAAGATCGATGTAATCGAGCTGGAGACGCTTCAAGCTATGCTTGACCGAGTCGAAGATATGCTAAGAAACGAAAGGTAGAAAGGGATAATCGTCAATCCAACAAATCCGAAGGTCCGAAAGTCAAGCAGACAGTGGCACCTTGCGGCTCAGTCCATGTTGGTTTACATATCCCAGAGAGTCGAAATCTTTGCCCGAACCAATATCAACTTTACCAATCTCACTCCTTTCAACTGGGAAGAAAAGCTTTTTTCGGGAAATGTGTAGCATTTAACAATGATTAACGTCCTGAACCTGCGCATATACTTGAATATATCAACAAAACTTACTTTGGTCATGACAACAATCTTATCACGGTCGAGGTTGTGCTCTTTGATCGCTTTCCCGAGGATAATTTCAGATTGACCGCTGGAGTACGTCTGTTAATTGTTGCACAGGTCAGTGGTCAGTGTACATGTCAAGAGGCTTGGAGACAATCAAATGACATACGTTGGCAGTATCGAAAGCATTGACTCCGGCGTCGTAACTAAAGGGCCGTATACGACTGAGCCTCAAGGCACGGAACGAGTGATTGAAGATGTGTACGCACGCTGCTTTGATCTGTTTTATGCCCTCCTGTTCTGGCAAAGCCCAAGATAGCCAGTTGGTGTCACCATAGGATGCGCATCCAAGAACGATTTTGGATATTTTTAGGCCAGAATTTCCAAGTCGAACTACAATAAGGTTAAGGGGAGCTTAGTTGAAGTGCAGTCATGGATACAACTTACCGTACTTCATTTTTTTAATGAGGACGAATCGTGAGGTTGCTAATGCTATATACCGGGCAGAACCACTCTTTATAAAAGGCTCTAGTCTCCGGTTTACCAAATTTATAATCGTTCTTTATAATGATACAAGTATCGCATAATGTTCTGTAGGTCATACTTACGTGTTTCGACACTAAAGCTGGATATCCATTCAGTTCTTGGTGCTGAAATTAGTGCTTATACAGGTATGTTCCAATAAAGAACGAATTTTACGAACTAACGGACATCTGCGAAAGAATCGAGGCCCTCTAACAGGTATCTTCTATTCTAAAAGATCAACATCTGACAGATGTGGACCGGAAAGTTGAGCAGCACATGGTTTGTTTATAGCTTATCGAGTTAACAAGATGAGCCACGAGTCGACTCGGAGCTGATGTTATAATCAGAACCAAAAAGACGCCCGATGACATGCACGACATCTCGGTCATCAAGCTCGGCCATCCAGCTATTCATTACTAAGTAAGTACTACTACACTTCGCTCATCGTTGTATATTCTACTTACTCGAGGACGTGTTGTTATCAAACGATGTCTTGAGTACGGACACCGGTGACTGCTGGGAAAATCCACCTAGACTCGAGCCAGTAATCCGCAAGTTGAAGACTTGTGATGACAGCCGCCGTCGGCAAAGCTTCGCTAACGACTTTGATCAACCGTCATCAAAGTCTTACAGAGGCGGCTGGTTCGGGTCTAAAATCTACCCAGTACTGCTGTAGAATACATACCAAAGAATTCAAGATCTCGTCACACATCTTCAAAGCTTCAGGCTTTAAACTCCAAATCTTCACGCCGGAACTTGGAGATCTGTAAGTCGTAAGTACTCATCGTTTGATGATCGATCCAAGTGGCAAATTCACATATAAAAATAGACAGTATTGCACTTGGATTGACAATTTTGACCGACTTTACTGAGAATGTAAAGCCTTAGGGTGCCTATACACCAGGTACACCGAAGTTCGTTTGAACACCGGGCGTTGATGTTGAGCATGGAAGCTGAGGAATTCCCGGTCTTTGCAGCGACGGATTTCAAAATAGTTAAGGATTACACTCTCCAACGGCTTTGTGGGGGTCTCAGTTTTCTGAACCTTCAATTTACTTGGCGCTGCTATCGCACAGTGAGTGTACGTCGTCTGTGCTCATTACCACTTGTTAAGACTTCCAGAAACCCGACTGGTAAACCTTTGAACCGGTATCGGTAAGTTCCATCTCTGTGTTGAACGTTGACGTGCCTTGGCCAGATCTAAAATGGTCTTTGAAACTGAGACCTCTTCGCGGCACTGGTTGACACGTCCAGGCCTTTAACGTCATACTCGAGGTTAGACTCGACAAAACATTAAGGAGTCACGTCAGAAAGTGGATTAATTTCCTGACGGAATTCGGTAAGAATCTTTCACTTTCAACGGAGGTAAAGACACACTTTCAATGTTATGCATGTCCAATCTCTCGGCCTATCAACGTAATCTTCAAGAAATTATGGTACTTATTTAGCTTGTTGGGAATTTCTTACTATACACGCGCCCGATTCATTGCTCACGAATTTTCAGCTACGCGGGAACGTCAGAAAACTTGAACTATACATACGCGTTACTTGGAATTCGAAGCGGTCTATTCGTTCGAAATCCATTGATGAACAACAAGGAGTGGAGCACCTTTTGATATAGTAACATATACCGATCGCTTCTAGGGGCAGGGCCTTGTGCGGTTGACACTGCCTTGTCCGGCTGAAACTTATCACCCCAAAAAAATTCGAATTCTATTGTAATTGGCGCCAATCCTGAAGCGAGTATAAATTCAAGTCCAACACCAAGCCCGGGATTTTGTAACCAACCCTCCTTTTTCCTCCTTTCACGCCTGTTTCCTCTGCTTGCCTTTTCGTCGACTTGAAATAACGAAGCCAAAGATGTCATACCCCTCGGACAACAAGAATCCTGCTGTAATGACTCCTCCCATCCAACCTGCGCCCTCCTATCCGGGTCCATACGCCTCTCAACAGCAATCTTTCCCCAACCCACACTCGAGCGGTGCTGGCACACCCCATTCGATGCCGCCTTACCCTCAACCAGACTACCCTAGTGGTACACCTCCCATGATGACTCCAGGGATGGTGAATCAACAGCCCGGAACAAAAGAGATGATGTCTCTCACGCCAGGAGGGAATAGAAACGCTAAGAATATGCCCATGACCCCTGATGGTCAACGCGACTGGAGCAATGGAATCTGCGATTGTTGTGGAGACGGCGCGTTTGGAACGTGTATGTCTAAAATTTTTTGATTCTTTACCTGTATTGCCTCTATTCACTCACGAGATCTGTCCATCTAGGGTGCTTGTCGTGTTGGTGTCCATGCATTGTCTATGGAGAAAACAGTTCGAGAATCGAACATCTTGCCCAGAACGGTGTTCCTCATCCTAAAGGCGGTGATGCTTGTGGTGGTGATTGTTGGCTTCACTGTTGCTTGACGAGCTTCCTTGGCGTCGGATGGATTCTACAAGTGGGTTTTTTTTTAGCTCCTTTCTTTATGGGCGCTGTTCTTCGATACTAATCAAAAAATTTTTATGGACATCGCCATTCTCCAATTGTCATGATATCCACCGACTATGATTATGATCATGATACATGTATCGTCTTGGCAAATATCCACTGGTTTATTTAGATCCCGGGACGTTCAAGAATCAGATCGAGATACTCCATTGACGGAGGTTGTTTCACGGACTGTTGCACTGTCTTTTGGTGTAACCCATGTTCGTTGACTCAGGAGCATAGAGAGATCCAGCTCGAGGAAAGAAGCATTCTTCAGGCCAACGGAATGGCCGGAGTTTGATCCGCTATAACGATAGCTCGCAGATGATACGTCAAAGAAGATTTTTGGCGTTGTTCAATTGGATCGGTCTTTCGTTATGGTTTGTATTACTAGGAATATCTCCATCAACCGTTTGATCGTGATCTGCACCGTACTCGATTGTTTGCGTATTTGACTGAATATGTAGTGTATTTATCTAATTTACTCTGAGGATTGTTTTATTTATACCTGTAGGATACAGGACTAGCTTGGTGCATATGCTCATTATTAAAATGGATGTCCTATGAATATTTGTGTGATCCCTCGGTCTTGTTCAGAAGGTGTTCAAAATTTCTGACTAGACCGTATCTGCAACGGGAAATTTGACCGTTTTTTTAAGCTTTACTGAATTGGTTTTATATTGTTGGAGCTTTCATTTTTCCCGTTGCAGATACGGTCTACTGTCAACTCTTTCCTACTTTTCATCCTCGAATTGAATATGGCTTGAACATTTTTCTCTTTCTTTGTTTCAGACGTCCACTTCCTGCTGAGTTTAGAAGTGATATCGAAGAGAAGTATCGCTTTTTCGCAAAGAGTTCGAAAGTCAAGGAGTAGTTGAAGGGACAGGCGGTATGGCGACGCGATTCAGTCGCCGCACGGGCCATTCAGCACGAATAGTCACGAGATTTTCGCATGACTGTCCGACGAACGCGTCGCATAGCGTCGCATCAAAGATTGTTCATGACTTTAACGTCGACTTTGCCAAACCTAGTTGTTCTAGGGTGCTAGCTACCAACTTTCATTGTCCCACTCTTTGATTTCTATATAGGTCGCGCTCGAAGTCAGAATAGGTCAGTACTCCTTCTCGTCCTCCTGAATCTTGCCATGGCTGATCATAAACAACCACCTGTACCATCTGCTTTAGCTCCGAAAATACCTCCCCAGGTCCAGCGGCCTCAACTATCACAAGCTCAAACAACTCCTATTGCTCACAAAAACGCCAGTTCACACACGTTTAGCTCTCAACAGGGCGGTGTCAACCGCGAACATCATTACCAACGAAATGGCTAACCGTTTCATTGGACCTTTACCCGCGAAAGACTTTCTCGAAGCTTTTCTTCCTAGAGATTTATGTGGAGGCGAGATTCCAGCAAATCTCTGGACAGACGCAACGAAGAATGCTTTCAAGACCGCATACACCTCTCAAGTGACCGAGGATTCGACTCAATCTTCCCAAGCAGCTCAGGCTACGGACCATTCTCCCTCAGTGACTCACACTTCTAACCAATCTTCTGACATCACTCAAGATTCAACCAACTCATCTCAAACTGGGTCCTCATCCACTCGATCACGAAAACCGCTGGAAACATTGATGTATAGAGCTATGGTCAGTCATCTCTATCCATATATCTAAATTTAATTATTAACACGCACCCGCAGAGCAAGGCACTAGAACCTTCTGTACACTCCGACTTCGAGCCCATTAACGCCAGTGCTCATCCCGACTGCCAACATATGTCTCATACTGTCAATGGGCGAGCTGATGTTACGTTGTATCCGCGTCATTGTGGTCGAGAGAAGACAAACAATAGTGCTTTTGCTGAGGTCATCGGCGAATTCAAGAGGGAAGACAGCGCAGACGTTTTTGTTCAAGGAAAGAACCTTTCGGCGGACGGCTTCGCAAAAAACTCCGGGACTGCTTCTGAAGCCCTCGGGCAGATGATCGCGTATGTGACCTGTCAGCTCACTACGGGCAAGAGCGACTTTCCACGGTGAGGAAATGGTGAGGAAAATTTGAGGAAATTGTGATCGACCAATAGGAACGCTCGATCACAATTTCCTCAAATTTTCCTCACCATTTCCTCACTGCGGAAAGTTGTTCTTGCCCATAGTGGCTGGCTTTCCAGTTCCGCATGCATACCTTCTTGTTTTTCGTCTCTGGATCGTCAGTTCGTTGATACGCTGGGACCGCTCAGGCGCTGTTGTCAGTGAGGCGTTCAAGTATGCTGAAGAACCTTTCTTGGCCGACTTTTTCTGGCGCTTTACCCGTGCAACCCCTGCTGCTCGAGGAGTAGATACAACAGTTAGAAAGGTCAAAGAACTGAACCTCGACAAGGAGATCGTAGCAAAAGCGCGCGAGGACCTCGGCTTATCCCCTCACGATACTCTGTTCGGCTTTGATGTATGGAACGATTCTCACCCAGCAGGCGGTTCGGTCGTTTATCTTGCAAGCGAACTACTCTCGAAACATAATCAATCCTCAGTCGGCCGTGCCACTCGTTCCTACAAGGCTTGGGACACCCTGCACAAACAAGTTGTTCTTTTGAAGGATACCTGGCGGGTCGACGCACCTGGTATTTGGCCAGAAGGACGTACATACGAGAAACTGCATTCCAAGGAAGTCAGACACATCGCAACCTGCCTTCGAGCCGGAGACGTCAAACCATCGGGCGTGGAAGGTTACCATAGAACCGCCACTTCCAGTTGGACTCATCTCATGTCATCTGAACAAGGAGAAGCGCCTCGAAATCTGCGGTCCCATATCCAATACCGACTGATTCTGGAGCAAGTCGGTCGCCGTGATCTTACAGAATTAACCGCAAAAGAGCTCGTACAGGCCGCTTACAATGGGCTTATTGGTGTGTACTTTAGTATTCATTTTTGAATTCCGATTCCGTTGATTGATGGCTGACTCCCGCTCTTTCGATAGCTCACTCAGATGCATACGAAAAAGCTTTGGTGCTACACCGCGATATCAGCCCCGGAAATATCCTTATTTTGGATGATGGGACCGGGATGCTCATTGACTGGGACTTATGTTCTCATCTTGACAATCCTGTTTCCTCTCAAAGACAATTCGACCGTACGGTAAGTTGTCTTTTTCTTTTTCTTTTTACACGGGAAACCTGATTTTAAACATTCGTTCGACAGGGTACATGGCAGTTTATTTCTGCAGCTTTAGTCGAGCGCGCCACTCTCAAGCATACCCAGCTAGACGATCTCGAGTCGTTTTATCACCTTCTTGGCTGGATTGTGCTGAGGTACACTCTTCGTGACGACTTTACCGGAGCAGCACTTTCTCAGTATTCAATTGAAACATACGAATGGACCCCTCCTTCGAGTGCTAGTTCGGTCATCCCATCCGGCAAGCGACGTCACATGGCCATAAAATTCTTCCAAGGCTTCAACTTGCTCGAGATCCTTCCCCTTCACAAACTGCTCGCTGTTCTTGAACAACATTGTTGGGCCCGCTACGAACTAGACGAGCTCGAAGAAGAGGATGAAGACGAAGCTTTATCTATCCAGCTAAGATTGGATTTGGAACAAAGGCGCAGGCGAATGGCGAGCGCTGCCTGGATGTTGCAGAAATTCAGGGATACCATCGATTCATCCAGACGAAGCTGGCATAAAGAAGTTTGAACACGTCTTGATAACAGACGTTGAACTCACAAATCGAGTTCTCTCTTCCGAGTCGTCTGTTTCTCAAACGGACGGGTCAAAAGACCTCGGCCAGGTGGTGATCAAGGGATTGGATTGACCCTACCCTGAAATGCCAAAAGCAATATAGTAACTAAGGAACGTCCAACGTTTGATTTCAGCACTCGAATTTTTTTGCTTCGAATTATAAGATGGCAGATAAAAATCCCGGAAATTAGACGTGTGGCACCCCTACCTTAAGTATTGGGAACATCTTCCTCTCCTCTTCTTTGTAAATCAAAGAGGAGTGGTTTGGCGTGATTGAGATGAATGGAGTCAGGGTAACTTGTGTGTTACGGTGCAGTTATGCTGCCACTGACATGAACTACATACTTATTAGACCGTAAAGTTGATGCTGTGATTGCCAGAGAAATGGAACTTCTTACTCTCAGACTTCTGACCAAGGAAACATTCGGGCTCCTTTGGGAGCCCACTGTAGAAATGTTCCTTGATCAGTGAGATTTGATGTTATAAGGATACTTCAAGTGTTAGGTATAGAATCCCACCAATTCCCTGGTAGGTAGGTAGGTAGGTAGATTACACGGCTCCGCAACATGCGGGGAACCTAAGGTTCAGCCGGCAACACCTGTTCGGTGGAGGCAAACGCGCGGTAGACCTTCCGACCCGGCAGGTGCGAGGTATTACACTAGTACATGATGTAAGTACTTGTAATATAGGTACTATGATACAATACCACAGTGAAGTAGATAAAGAGAGAGGATACGGAAGAACACTATAGTAGAGGAACACTATAGTAGAGGAACAAGAGAAATACTAAAAGATAACTTGAAATCAACAAACAAAATTACTATTCCTGCTCATCGTCGTAGTGCTCATCAATATGAGGAATGTCACAGGTATCTTTCCAGATAATCAGCCCCTCATGGACAAATTTAGCTGTCACCGGTACCAGCTCCCATGAAAAAATCAGCGACTTAAGCAATTCAAAGACATGAGAATCAGAACGTTGTAGATCGGGATCGAGGTGAGTAGACCGCAAGAACTCTGTACGCAGTGTCACCATGTCCGGTATCCTTCTACAGCTCAGCAGAACGTGTTCCGGAGTCTCATAGGTCGTCTTGCATAGACGGCATAGTTTAGAGTTCACATTGTCACCTTCAGTATAACGCCGACCAGGTGAGCAACGGAAAATGAAGGGAGAAACATTTCCCGACACGAGACGTGTCAAAGAACGGCGATGACGATGATAGCTAACCCGATGTAAATAGTGCCGAAATCTGAGGACCGGCGAAGATGGTCTTTCGTCACCATCCGGATCCGTTGGTTCAATCCTACCGCGAAGAAGGGATAGACGGTGGAACATAGTGACCCACTGGGAGCTGAACTAGATATCTCAGATATGATAAGGTCAGTAACACCCGGCGTGTTCGGATAGGATGAAGACCAGTCTCTGTAAACAGAGGAGTGGTAATGGACTTGCTCGAAAGACCGAGCATACGACGGAGGAACATCACCTGCTCTTTTTCAAGCTGTTGTATACCCTCTTTGTTGACATCGGGAACAATCTCCGCCCCCGAGATTAAATGGCAGTCCACCAACGCCGTATATACTGCCGTTTGCATAATGGTCTGCATGTTTCGAATTTTTTCAACCATGTTTAGTGATATTTATTTGCTCGCAGGTACCATTCAAAAAAACCCTGGAAGCTCATTTCCCAAACCCTGAAAAGCCACGACCTTCAACATGACGTTGTTCCCTACTTAAAAAGGAAATAGACCCTAGGGCCGGACCGACAAACAAATATCATCAAATAGGTTGCTTTTTTCGCCAACATGCAGACCATTATGCAAACGGCAGTAGCTCTTGACAACATTTAGCAGGCAGACGGCCACGCCCTACCACCCGTTCTGTTCCTAGCACACCATGGGCGCAGGTCCGAGCTGCGCGTGCCTTAGATGTGTACAAGTCACAGAAGATGTCTCGGTGGGTTGATGTAAAAGTCACACCCACATATTTGAATTTCTCAACCACTCGAAGCTCATTTCCATTCATCATAAAGCGTGGAAATGAACCGGAACCAAGGTCCCCGAATATCATCACTTCCGACTTGGAGGGACTCAGTGACAAGAAGTTGTCATAGCACCATTGTTCCAGTTCCGACAGGTGACGCTGAAGACCCTGCGGTGAGCGAGAGATGATTAACATGTCGTCTGCGTGTTCAAGATGGGAGACAGGGGTACCCAGAAGATCTGCATCATCCGGGTCAAACGCTAGATGAAATGTTGAAAGGTAGAGATTCCATAACATGGGAGAAGCCGGATCACCCATCAAGACCCCAGAGCCTGCATCAAACTCCGTCGAGACCTCGCCATCTTGCGTAAGAATATACTTCATCCGCCCATACACAGAGCGCAACCAGTCGTAGTACATCCCAGTCAGGCCAAGATCCTCCAAGCGGTTCCACAATGCATTTTGGTTTGTTGAAGGAAAAGCATTGGAGATGTCAACAAAAGCAACATATAAAGTTTCCTTCCGAGCTCTCGATTGCTCAATTAGCGTTCGCAGGATGAACGCGTTGTTGTTAGTACGGTATTCCTTTCGGAACCCATTTTGTGACGGGGGGAGAATCTTGCCCTGCTCGGCAGCATCCGTGAGCTTACTCAACACTATCAGTGTACCAAACTTTAAGAAGCAGCTTTCGAGGGCAATAGCTCGATAGTTATTCGCATCAGTGATGTCCTTGCCGGTTTTTGGCAAAGCAGACAGCAGGGTTGTTAACCAAGCTGTCGGGACATCACCTGTCGAAAAGCACTCCTTGTAGAGTTCATGCAAAATATCATTATCCACACCCATAATCAGAGAGTAAGTACTTTCATCAATACCCGTTGTGTCTGAGTGGTTACGTGACTTCAAGTAGGCTTTGACATTCTCGATATCAGAAACTTCCACTTGCTGGCTCAGACATGGGAACTTTGAGGGAGATGATCGGAAGCTCCGCTTCTCCGCTCTCATATTCTCATCTAGTAGTCGTTCCTGATTGAAGCGTACTTTCGAGGGGTCAGGTGGGTTCAGTCTTGGGACGAAGCATGAGTACAAGTCATCCAGAGAGACCGCACTAGGAGGGAGTGACAGGTAACGAAGAGACTTGTAAAGCCGCCAAAATGCGTTAGGGTCTGAGGAGGCCTCCATTAATCTCTCCAGGGTTTCCGTCTGAAGTTTTCTTTTGAATGACCGCCCACGGTTGTTGAAAGGGTGCCTCGGAGTTGGGTCCTTAGACTCCTTGACCTCACGAGGCTTGGGTAACACAGCCCGAACTTTCAGGCTAACAGAATCGCGTGGTAAAAAAGGGGGCGGGCAGGGGGTGGACATGTAGTCTACATGTGAATGAGGGATCGGCATTGGCATGGAACTGCCAATATTTGCGAGCCTATCTGCTTCGTCATTGTGGTTACTTATTGCCCGAGTGGCCTTTCACCCAAATAAAATTAACAGGAGCCGATCGTGCCCGAATCCATCCCATAATACATTTCATCACATCTCCATTCGTGCAGGACCACCCACATTTCGCCAGCGCAGGCGCCCACAGCGACAAGGACTTGATCGCATATTGTAGGTAGGTAGGTAGGTAGGTAGATTACACGGCTCCGCAACATGCGGGGAACCTAAGGTAGTATATCGGTTAGTACACGCGCCTGTCATGTGATCTGGTTATAGAATTGTTGGCCGCGCGAAAGCTGGGTTCGACTCCCAGCCAGGGAGCTTGTATCAAATAAACTCTTAACATTGTTTTTTGGTTGAAAATTATCCATGTTTGGTTATCTTTTTTTCTCCGAGTACTTGCGTGAATGTCGATCGCATACACTGGCGGCGAATAATGATGACCCCCCCCTCTAATTCAAATAATTGAGTTTTGAATTAGAGGGGGGGTCATCATTTTTCGCCGCCAGTGTAGGAGGTGTGTCTTTAAAGCAGAATCATCGAAGACCTATGGGCAAATGTCAAAATTGGCCGGATACGCGTCGATCAATATCGCCAATTATCAACTTAAATATAAACTAGCAATAGCCTATATACTTATTGAAGTAAGTACCAGAGACTCGTCAAGAGGAGAAAGTATTAATAGTAGAAAAAGTTAAGAAAAAGCAAGAGTATAAAGTCCTCTATACCCGACGATTGGCTCTGATAGCGCAATTAGGCTTTGAACGTTCAGCTATACAGCCATTCAGATCCTCAACGGCTTCATAATCCATATATCGACATCCTCGGAGTCAACAATTCCCTTTTCATCTCGCTCAATTATCTTCCCGGAAACGTCTTCGTCATACACAGCGATGTAATGTCCATCTCGGGTTCTACTAGTCCATTCACAGCCTGAGTTTCTTTCTTCTGATCGAGGTTCGATCCTTTTGCGCTCCATCTCGGTTTGACATTAACGTCGTCTTTGAAAGGTATGGGTCTACCTTTGGATATAACCACCGTCGTGTCCGAGTCCTCTAGGAGGTTTAGGGCTTTCGTAGATTCAAATTCAGACGACGACTCTGGGATTTGATCTCCGAGTTGTCGTCGGAAAGAACGTCCGACAGCATTCTGGACGTCTTCCCAATCAAAACCATCGCCAAGATGCACCATAGCCTTCATCTCTAGATACTCTAAAAGCGGACCAACAGGGGCTTGATGCGCGGGAGTCGACATTGAGGTGTAATGCGCTGAAGGAGACGACCAGCCTGCGAGGATGAATAAATTGAACGGGCTATTCTCCGGTGTACTATTACTAGTGTTTGAGACAGCAGCTGGGTCGGCTAGTGTTGTTGAATGGGAATACGAAGGAAAAGGAACTGAGGTGAAGAGATATACAGGAAAGCCGGATAAAGACTGTTGAACATCTCGAAGGGCTATCAGAGCGGACCGAAACGGTGATGAAGGTGAGAACGATCCGGACTCGGATGAAAGTTGGTGAGGAGGAATGATGGAGGCTATGACTAGTTCTGTTACATTGGGCATCGTAGTTTGCTTTGGAAAGATAAGGAAAAAAGTAGAAAAAAAGTAGTACTTGGATCTTTTTTCTTTTATACTTAGTATACCACCCCGTTCCGTCGCACGCAGGTCCCGACGAGGAATCGAACGTGACACGAGAACGCGGAGTAGTTGGACGCGTGACGTTGATGGGATTGATGAACGCGTCAAAACTTGTCCTTTTTTATCAGATGGCGCTTACGTACGCAATTAGTATCTATTTTTCCACCTTGTAACTCTTTCCACTGCGACAAGTATAAAAAATCCGCCTATAGAAACGTATAAAAAGGGTGGAACGCGGAAAGAAATGTCCCAAA
This sequence comes from Dendrothele bispora CBS 962.96, assembly GCA_004369135.1. Classification (NCBI taxonomy): domain Eukaryota; kingdom Fungi; phylum Basidiomycota; class Agaricomycetes; order Agaricales; genus Dendrothele; species Dendrothele bispora. The sequence goes on along the minus strand of ML180011.1, from coordinate 21,499 downwards.
AACCATTCAAAATGTCAGCCATTTCCACCGGTGCGGTCCCTTACACCCCAGAGTCCTTCCGTCCTTTGCTTAAACGACTGGTCGAAACTCCGGAGTACTTTACCTCTTCTGACCTCGTTCACGCTCTCAACCATCTCTTTACACCTAATACACTTCAACCGGAACAGATTGGGTCGTTCTTGACCGCTTTACATATCCACCGTGTCGAACGTCGACCGGAATCGTTGGCTGCGGCTGCTCAGGTGTTGAGAGAGAGGAGTTTGAAAGCTCAGATCGATGGAATGGAAGGGGATTTCGTGGTGGATATCGTGGGTACAGGTGGAGACGGACATAATCTGTTTAATGTGAGCACGACAGCTGCAATTGTCGCTGCTGGTGCTGGTGCAAGAGTCATCAAGGTACGTTGTGTCCAAAGTTCCATGACATGCAAAACTCTAATTGACACAAATATTACCGTTTCGACTATAGCACGGTTCCCGGGCCTCCACCTCTTCCTCAGGCTCCGCTGACCTCCTCCAGGCCCTCGGCTGTATCTTCGTCGCACCACCTCCGATCCCAAACGACATTCCTAAAATCTACACGAATCCGACTCTCAACTCACCTAACCCTACGCCGGGTGCTACTCCTCCCGATAGTCCCACTACCACTACTGCTACCTCTTCTGCTCCTACGAAGAAACCCAAATACACTCCGATTCCCAATATCCCGTTCACTTTCATCCTAGCTCCTCACTACCACCCTTCCCTCTCCTTCCTAGCTCCCTTTCGAAGAGCTCTACCTTTCCGTACAATGTTCAACATCCTCGGTCCTTTAATCAACCCCGCTCGTCCTCGAGGTATGGTCCTAGGCATAGCAGAACCCGAACTAGGCTGGACATTCGCCAAATCGTTATTAGAAGGCGGTGTCGAGAGAGCTCTAGTCGTCTGTGGAGAAGAGAGAATGGACGAAGTGAGTTGTGCTGGACCGACGCTGGTTTGGAGTTTAGGGTTGGATTTGGAAGAAGTGTTGAGTGATGTTAAGGATGAGGAGTGGCCTTCTACGGCATCGGGAGGAGGGATGGTGGAAGAAGGCGAAGGAGGAAAAGTGATCAAGATGAGGATTACACCTGCTATGTTTGGTTTACCTTCGCATCCTCTCGTTTCCGTCGCTGGTGGATCACCTGTGGATAATGCCAAGACGTTCAAGGATATGTTGGATCCTTCGGATGTCGTCGGATCGAGTTCGTGGCATTCATCTGGAGAGAAGGCACCTGCGAAATTAGAACCGGTGCTTCATTTCACTTTGATGAACGCTTCGGCTTTGTTGGTCGTTGCCGGGGTGGCGAAGACGTTTAAGGAGGGTGTTAGGTTGGCGGAGGAGAGTGTCAGGACTGGTAAAGCTTGGGAGGCGTTTGGGAAGTTCAGGGATGTTGGGGTGAAGAAAGCGAATGATGGGGAGGGAGTGTAACTCGCGAAGGGAGAGGGGAGGGGAGGAGAAAAGATATGTGTGAATATAGGTATTGGCATCTAGGCCCTAGGAGGTAAGGTAGAGGACATCCATCTTCGGCGGACGTCACGTGATGCTATGTCACATTACCATACTTGTCGATAAAATGCTTCAAAAATCATTAGATATTCATGTAGTAGACTTACATACTATTCCTGCCATGAAAATGTCTGAATATGCATCAAAATGAGCTCTGCTAGCTCTGATGTCAATTGATCAAGAATTGAAGACGGAGTATAGGTTATACTAATTACACATGTTATTTGCCTCAGCCGAAAGTGTTTTGGCTACTACAATCGTAAATCTCAATTTCAGCCATTCTCTTATATCTCAGGTTTATTCTAGAGTAAGATTGGATAACTTCATGGCAGGAATAGTCTTCACATGCTGTGAGGAATTTGTTAGAGATTTTTTATACTGAGTGCCGCCAAATCGGGTAGTGTCACACTAGATCACGTGACGTCCGACGAAGATGGATGTCCTCTACCTTACACATAGGGAATATATCATGGTAGGTGAAAGCAGAAAGAAATTCGCTATATTGAATTGATGGTGGCTAGTGATTGTCCCTCCAAAAAGCGTTCATTCGTTCTTTTTTTTCTTTCTTAATTTAATTTATTCGATTTTATTTCTCCTTCATGATACCAGCCGCGTTTTAGGTTTACATGTATCGCACAGTGTATCGAGCTTGAGTGTAAGTGAATGTTCGAGCCACAGCTGGCCAGGGTGTGGCTTAATTTGTTTTGTACCTTTAAGATGATGGGTAGACAACCTAGCAGAAATGCGATGTGCTGTACAAGTGATATGGATCGAGGCCGAGACAATAGTACAAGTTTCATAAACAACAATGAGCATAAGGATGTATAAACAGTGCCTCAACCTTTACCCAAACTGTCACAGAGTGTACAAATAGTACCTTAGGTACTTCATCATTGCATAGATAACCAAATGTCCGAAGGGCCCTGATGCTAAGTTCATCACTGTCTCTTTTATATTACAACGCCCCGAAACTTTTGCCGAATCTGATCCATGCCAGTGTTGTTTGTGTCCAGTAGCAAATTTACAGTCTTCCTACATATGAAGTTAGACACTGTAGATAGGAAAAGATAGGATCAGTTTAATGCCAAGAGCCTAGAGATACTGATAACAAATTTTCATCTACTGGGTTCTGATTCCAGCTTGGCATCTCACTTTCACTACATTATATGTTATCATTGCAGACTACCCCTGAGATTTGATGTCAAACATGGACCATGGTATATAAAACCTCAATCTTCATTGCTTTGTGATTGAGGTTCTACCTTTCTGGACTATGTCTTTGATGACAGAGCAGCAATCTCAACCTCTAAGAGACTTTGATCTTCATTGCTTTGTGATTGAGGTTCTACCTTTCTGGACTATGTCTTTGATGACAGAGCAGCAATCTCAACCTCTAAGAGACTTTGATCTTCTTGCCTTGAAGATTTGGATGTGTCAAACAGCAATTGGCTATTTGGCATATGGAGCACATGCAACATTATCTGCTTTAGCGTTTTCCATCTTTGCGTAAGGTTCTATTCTCTTCTTTACTGTGATTTACTTATTAAATTTTTTTTGGATGAATAAATAGAACCAGGAGTTTTTCATCAAGGGCTCAGATATATCTATCCATTTTCATAGGGTTTATGCTTTGCATTTCAACTTTTACAATTGCCCTTCAAACAGCTTATATTTTTGTTCAAATTCCACTTGGGGGATTCAATTCACCAGATTTGGTGTATGTCATTACCCTGCTACACAGGATCAAAGCTGCTGCTCAATTTTTAGAAAGGTTTAATGTGAGCATTCTGGAATCTTTTTGTGCATCAAATTTCTATTTAAATTTTCTGAGAATTTTCACTCAGTTTCTGATCAGTGATGGGATTGTTGTTTGGAGAGCCTGGATAATGTTTCCACAAAACAAAGCTGCCAGAACTACCTTGGCAATTTGCATGATTGGTTCATTAGGTGAATGAATCATTTCATTTTGCTTCATGTTGAGTGACTTAGAATCAATGTAATCATTCTCCTAGTTGGCATCTTTATCAGTGCTGGGCTTGCTATAGCAACATTTATGAGAAATTCTGATGAATCGATCCACAGCAAACAATTCTTGCTGTTAGTTCTTCCGCTCTTGATCACAAACTTGGTCGCCACAGTTATGATTGCTGTTAAAGCATGGTTGGTGGACTTGAAGTCATTTTCAGTAGACCCATTGACAGTGCTACATTATTTATCTAGGATCCATTATCACAATGTCAAAAAGCATTTAGGGTTGCTTAGAAGTTCAGTTTCAAAAGTTCAAAAAATCCTGCTCTTTTTAGTGGAGTCCGGATGTATATACTGTATGCTCTGGGTGAGAAAAATGTTTCTTCTCTTTTTGAAAAAATATAAACTCATTGTTTTAACTCAGATTGCATATGCAATTATATCTTTATGTAGTGGGGAAGAAAGTGTTCCTTTCCAGCTGTATGCCATTGTAATCCCAGATATATCAGTAAGTACTTATTTCCTCTCTTATTTTGTTCCTCCACAGTGACTGTTATGGGTGGTAAAATCTAGGCTATCTACCCAATTTTAGTGATCCTTATAGTTGCTGTTGAAGATGCCAAAGCAGATAGCAATAATATGTCACTCTCTCAATCCATAAGATTTGCACCAGCAGAGGGTTGTGATTCTGTGATTGGTCCAATCTAGAGTACTTAGGACATAAAGATCAATTTTAGCTTTATGTACAACTTTGAACTTAACATCGTAACCCTTAAAGCATCGAGTAGTTCCATTGAAAATCTAGCATTACCGATGAATGCACAAATTATAAGGATAATAACAAGACTCATCAACACGAGAACGATGAAAGGTATTAGAATACCTGGGAGAATCGATGTACTCGTTTCTCTGGACATGACATCTAAGCCAGCCAGAAGTATCAACTTTTCGAGTGCATCTAGTTTCCCTCAGTCTATACCTCCGAGGCTGTATCATCCACAAGTGGGACATGGGCAGCCTCTTGTCCAAGACCTATACTCAAACCCGACTCAGTCTCTAATCTGGGTTTAGCATTCTTACCGCCAACAGCTCTTCTCTACTGAAAGTGTCTCTGAAATTGTTCTCTTCGCAGGCACAATGATGGTAGTCTGCAGCAGGAAGAGAAGCCGAGAGATTCTTACGGACACTGGGGGCGAGGCCTCGTCTCTGATGTGGGGGTATCAGGTTCTGTGAAAAAACAGTTAGAACCGGTTTGAGGAGAGCCGACGCTCCTTTCTCCTTTCTTCGGGGTAGGTAGGGAGGTGGAGGTCTAAGATACTCTGAGCGAGTCAATGAGGAAGAACACAGCCCTGTCAGTTCATCTGTCATTACCAATTCTTCCTAGTATCTTACTCACGACGACTTTTGCGTCCCTCTAGAAAGTATATCAAGAAAAAGATGGGGAACATGTATACGTAAACAAGTCAGCGCCGAAAGGTCGAACAGCGCACTCACCTCATCCTCCTTTTATCTTCAAGGCTAGAAGACGTGGAGTATGCGTGATGCTGACGTATTGACGCGTCAAAATTTGATCTACTGCTTTGCATCTCTTCCACTGCGACCAAGTAATATGTTTTGCATTGAGGTCCTTTGGTCCCCGTGTGACCGTCCCTAAATGCATAATGGGTGAGCGAAGAGTATCAGGCAACATCTGTTCAAGTCCAGTCTTCTCGTGTCGCCTTCTCTCTTTTTCCCCTGCATCATCTTTCCACACGGCAGTGGTCATGTTAAAGCTGTTTCTCTTTTGATATCCGCTACTCTCCCTTGTCTTCACGATATCACCATCTCTCTGTCATCTTTGTTGTGGCCTCTGCCATTCTCCTCGCAGTTTATGACCTTTTCTTTCCCTGTTCTGTGCGCTAGCAGTCCCTGGGGAAGAGTGATAGGAGATATGGAATTAGTAAATCTATACATCTTCATTTCCCAATTGTCGTGTAGTCTCGAGTATCCAGACTGACGATATATACTTGACACTCATCGTGTGTATATATGTAGTCTGGTGCGAAACAATAGACGCGGGCACTGCTGCAAAATTCTGACATAATATAAGGATATTCCCACGGTCTGTTCCCTCACTTCTCCGTTGTTCCTGCATGATCCAAGGCCCTTTTCTCACTTGTCTTGTACTAATAGCTATTAAAAATCTGCAAGTACAAGGCCAGGAGCTTGCCAGGAGCAAAAATCCACACAAAAAACTCACTATCTCTGATGTTACTACCTTACCTGCACGGTGGCAGCACCAATATTACCTGACATAAGTTCTTTAGATCTTATCTCTTATTCACACCCTTCCAAGTACTCCCGCTGGATTTATATACAGTTTTTAGTAAGTTCTGGTGGTTATTCACAGCAGATTTCGAAGTAACGGTGCAAAGATGCTCAGAACCAACCCTGGCACCGTGTGAGAATCCTTATATTATGTCATCATTTTGCAGCAGTGCCCGCGTCGACTCAAAACCACAAGACTAATTGTCGTGCACTGGCCCAGCTCGTGTCTCGCCAAAGCTCTGCCTCTGTAACGACTGAATCTACCGGCTACTTTGTTTATATGTAAGTCTCTCGTCATACTCACTGTGTTAATGTTTCTCTATTTCTCCATAGGTGATAGGTCCTTTCATTCTTTATTGATGGGTCCCAAGTTTTGTTTTGCCACTAGATTAAGGTTTGTGCTATTTAGGCTCTACATACTTGCAACTGATACATGATTGTCTAGGCCGTGAACATCTAGCTGGTTATTTTAATCTTGTATGTCCGAAGTTTTGTTCTGCCACTCCATTAAGGTATTTAGGCTTACATATACTTGTGACTGATACGTGATTGCTGTCCAGGCTGTTAACGTCTGGCTGGTTATTTTATTCTTATTCATTTCATAGTCATACTATGTAGCTGTCATCAGGGTTGTGCGGTCGGACCAAAATTTCTGACTGCCGGTCGGACACACGTGGTCGGACGGAGGTCAATGACCCGTCTGACCATGGTCTGACCTGAGTCGACCGGCGGTCAATAAATATCCATTCGGCTTAGTTCTCGGCTCTTCTTTACCCATGAGAACATAGTCGGCTACTGCTGCCGACCGGGATCTGGGACATACAATGAAATGGAAGTATCTCGACCATTTTCAATCAGCTCCTCAAGTTTCATATCTCATTTTGTAGCCATATCTAGAGGCTACATAATTGTATATAATTTAAGAGAGAGCATGGTCAAGTATTGAGAAAATTGACCCTATGGTCATAGATGTTCTGACCTCGGTCCGACCTTAGTCCAACTTTGGGTCACAGGTCAGTGACCTGGTCACGCACAACCCTGGCTGTCATACTTGTAGTACATAGATTCCTGTTAATATATTGTTTGTACCTCATCATATGGATGAATATGATGGTTTGATGCTTAAAAACATGATATATGAGTGTTAGATGTTGGATATGTTGTCTAGATGTGTAAAAATAATCTGAAAATAATGCTATATTTTGTACAAATGAAAAAGGGGTCCGTTGTATTTGTTACATAATATTTGCCTATACTGTTACATATATTGTATTTATTTAGCACAATATAACACAATTTGACACAATATTTGACCAAGTATTCAGATTGGGTTTTTCCTGATGGAAAGTATAGTAAAAGTCAATAGACCATATCTGCAACGCGGATTTTTTCAAGCTCCAAAATGTCAAAGGATAATGGAGCTACAGATAAACGGAAATGGCTGACGAAAAATGACCATATCATTTGGTCAACCTCCGAGCCCCACTTGTAGATTTTCGGGTGGGGCCTAGATAAATCTATATCGCTCCTCAATGAAAAACAACGACCAAAAATCCGCGTTGCAGATATGGTCTAATACACACATGCAAAAGCCTTAATGAATAATTCACAAGGGTGGAGCGGCATTGCGGACCAGCACACTCCGGCGGTCGGTCGGTCGAGCGGTCGAGGTCACTAAAGATTTTTGGAGGGTCAAGATTTTTGGGCCACACGAGGCCACCGAGGCCACATGTCACCTAGATTGATGTATTTTGGATTGTAAATATAGAGAAACACTAGAATTGAAGACCTGTAAAAACCCAGCTTTGAGTCAGCAGTTGCCACTGTGTCAGGATGACCTATGGGTCAATTCATTGGCCGTAAATTTTATACCGTTCTTCTCTTCACAAAGGACATCTGCTCAAGTCCTACTCAAGTCCTGTAGTTTTTATTTGGTTTTGTCTTTTTCATACACTTAAATAATTCTTTTCCAATAGACCATATCTGCAACGCGGATTTTTCTAAGCTCCAAGATGTTAAAGGATTATAGAGCTACAGATAAACGGAAATGGGCCAACGAAAAATTACCATGGCATTCGGTCAACCACCCAGCCCCACTTAAAGATTTATGGGTGGGGCCTAAATAAATCTATGTCGTTCTTCAATGGAAAACAACGACCAAAAATCCACGTTGCAGATATGGTCTAATGCAGAGCTACTGAGTCAACATTTAACTAAAGGTAAGAAGTAGCAATACTTATTCTTTCGTGCTGCCACGGTGAGCTGCGTATACATATCATTTTACTCAATAATTTATGGCCCAATCTTGGTCCAATATGGATTCCTGTCATCAATGGACATGCGAAGTACCCATTTCCTCTCGAAGGTTCATTGTTGACTTGTTATTGTGTGACCAAAAATCTCATTCCGAGAAGCCAGGTTTGCTTAGTCATGGGAACCTCCTTCCAAATATGGAAGGAACGGTCGGTCGGTCGAGCGGCCAAGGTCCTTAAAAAATTTTTCGACATTGTGTAAAAAAATAAATTTTTTGACCACCCTTGATAATTCAAAACACCAATTACTTCAGAGGACTAAACACCCAGACTGTAATCACCATTAAAAAACTTCCTGTCGTCGGAATGTATTAACAGAAGACATACCGTGAGTGTGCGCGGGGCAATAGAATGGGACGAAACAAAACTGTGTTTGTAGCTGTTGTACAAAGGTATCTACATCGTAACTCCTTTAGGTTTGCTTGACCCCAATTTGGCCGGCTTTTTTCGGCTTTTTTCAGCGGGTCAAGCCAATCAAGTCACAAGGGGACCACCCAACGGGGTTTTGGTAACAAACTGCCTCGGCAACCATTGAGTTTTCGTGACGTGCCGCTTGCCAACAAGCGGGAAAGCCAGCAAAGCCGGCCATAGGAATCACGTAATTTCACGATGTACTGCCACGTCATCATCACGCGGCCTGACTCATACAAGCCAAAACGGGGTTGTGGCTATACACCCGGCAGTGGCGGTGCAACAACTTTTGGGGCCCCATTCGATAATTGGAATTCGCTTCGCTCACCCAATAAAATTCGCCTATAGAAACGTATCAAGAGGGTGGAACGCAGAAGAAATGTCCCAAACACCATTCAAAATGTCAGCCGTTTCCACTGGAGCTGTTCCTTAGGTCTTTAGCTTTAAGCTCCAGCGTCATTCCGTCCTCCGCTCAAACAACTGGTCGAAACCCCAGAGTAAACTCTTCTGACTTCATCCACGTACGGTCTCAAACCGTCTCTTTACGCCTAATATGCTTCATCCGGAACAGATTGGGACATTCTTGACCGCGTCACATATCCACCGAACATCGACCGGAATCCTTGGCTGCAGCTGCTCAGGTATTGAGAGAGGAGTCGGAAAGCCCAGATCAATGGAATGGAGGGGGATTTCGTGGTAGACATCGTGGGTACAGGCGGAGATGGACATAATTAATATTTAATGTGAGCACAACAGCTGCGATTGTTGCTCTGCTGGTGCTGGTGCAAGATTCATCAAGGTGCGTTGTGTCCAAAGTTCCATGTAATACAAAACCCTAATTGACTGTTTCGACTATAATACGGTTCCCGGACCTCCACCTCTTCCTCAGGCTCCGCAAACCTCCTCCAGGCCCTTAGCTGTATCTTCGTAGCGGATAGTGGAAGAAGGCGAAGGAGGAAAAGTGTCAAAGATGAGGATTACGCCTGCCATGTTCGGTTTACCCTCTTATCCTCTCGTTTCCGTCGCTGGTGGGTCACCTGTACATAATGGCAAGACGTTCAAGGATACGTTAGATCATTTGGATGTCGTCGGATCGGGTTCGTGGCCTTCGGCCGAAGGTGAAGGGGAAAGTACCTGCGAAGTTGGAACCGGTGTTACATTTCACTTTGATGAACGCTTCGGCTTTGTTGGTCATTGCTGGGGTGATGAAAACGTTTAAGGAGGGGGTTAGATTGGCGGAGGAGTGTGTGAGGAGTGGGAAAGCGCGGGAGGCGTTTGGGAAGTTTAGGGATGTTGGAGTGAAGAAAGCGAATGATGGGGAGGGGGTGTGAATGTAATGATTATTTATTGTCCCTCAAAAAAAGGCTTTCATTCGTTCTTTTGTTTCTTAATTGAATAAACAGGGATCCAACAACCTTTATGGTCTTTGACATGCAAAGGATGTGGCTTGCGCGCAGTGCCAGCACCATTAAAATCAGGATGATATCTAATTCAGCTCAAACTTTCTCATAGGACCCTCCGAGTCACTGCTCAGCGATGCATTGCACTCCCAACGATCTCTGTACTAAGTACATTCGATATTATAACAATACTATGGGTATAAAACTCCCTAGTGGCAAACACAACATGAAAATATCGACTTGCAGCAGCCTTCGGAATCTTCGTGTTGACCTCCTTGGTCTCCTGCATCCGTGTTCTGTTTAGGAAGGGTAGATTCAACCTTGTCATTTTCTCCTGTATTCCCATTCTGTTCGGGTTCGCGTACTCCAGAAGTGCGATCCTCTCCCATATTTACATCTTGTATGCCTATGGAATCACCTGTAATCTGATCAGGTACAATTTCCACACCTTGTGTGCTCGCTTCTGGTTCCTCGTTTCGAACCTCAAGCCGTTCGTTATGAGCTCTGGATGCAGGGATATCCTGTAGTGGATCCATCCTCAGTTCTTTCCTGATCAGATCTGCTATTCTCTCTTCTGGACGTAAAGCCTGCCTTCCATAGACTATATCATGAACGAGATCATGAACTCTTGAGGCATTCTCAGTCTTATAGCTGCGCAGGGTATCTCGAACAAACTCCCTCGAAACAGGTCGTGGGGGATCGTGAAGCAACATATCCATGAAAAGATTGTGCAATATGAGTGTGAGGTCCACAATATATGCACCAAAACACAGAGCAGTTAAAGGACTAGTTATGGTGATTAACGGAAATTTTTATATGCAGGTTGCTCACTTACATTCCTTGATATTTAGCACCGAGGAAATTGATGACAACGGCCGCAATACCAGCAGCACTTAAAAACTTGGTAAAATCCTCCGCAAGGTTACCTGCGACGGAGACCAGATCAGAGGTAGATGAAAGTATATCACTGCAAGAAGCGCCTCTAGTGTGGATCTCAATGTAGATAATGGTTACGCAACTCACGATTGAGGCTTGCCATCTCGTTGGAGCAGCAGCGGTGCAATGAGCTCAATCATGTCGGAACAAAATTGCCCCCCCCCAAGTATCTGGACAGGTGTGAGGACCATTGGCCGTGTGTACAACAGGAGAGAAAGACAGAAAAGGGAACCTTGTCTGGGTCATCGAAGCTCCAAACTTTAAGCTTTAAGAATGTCGTTGTGAACCCGCGAGATGCATTGCCACAGAATCAGCCCCTCGAAAAGCGTGCTTAGTCCCAACTTCACCCAGTACTCTGTCAGAATTGAGCTGATAAGATAGCCTGATATTGAGGTAAACGTAAACCATACTTTTGAAGCCCTCACTATTCGGAGCATCTAGTATTAGATCACACGGTAATGGGCGATGATGATAAGACGTACTTGATTGAGGATTCAACCTTTTGCTGTGCATGGATTTGCTGCGCAATAGCCCATGGGACGAGTAGGTCTCCTTCTACATCGTGTAGACATCTCCGAGTGACCTCGGTCAGTTTCTCAAGCATCTGTAACCGACCTGTAATGCATCGAGTCATGAGTCCTATCTCAGAATCGTGGGGAGTAGAAATACCAATATGATCGCGATACTTTGTATGCGTCGAGACTTTGACCCCTAAAACAGACTGAGGCTTTGACCTAGCATTCGTCGACGCTTTGAGAATCATCAGCGTGATGGCAAGATTCGTAGTAAGAAGAATTACTATTTGCATCGATCGAGTCTTTGACCCATTCAACAAACTTCAAGCTGATGCCATCGCTACGAAATCCGTTCAGACGTTTCTGGAGCTCAGCTGCTGCATTCTCCTCTGCCAACCCCGGAATTTTATCCCTAGATGCTCCTGATTTCCTAGCTTCTTGGAATTTGGCATTGAAGAGCAAGTCGTATTTGGTGAAAACGATGATGACGGGGAGTCTTACTTTACTGACGTTAGCTTGAGAATATTGAGAAGAACAAACGCCTTACGATCATTGGCGATTTGGAGGAGTTTCTGATCCCCTGTTTCAAGTAGACGAGACCCTTCACGGGGAGTTTCTATGCACAACCTATGTATGATAGGTATCAGCTACGAATAATACGTGAGAACTTGTAAAGTACTTTACCAAATGGTATGGAGTCGGTCCTTTAATGATCTCTCTGTGCTGGATTTATCCCGAATAAATTTTTCTACAATATCCCAGGTCCCTTCTGAACCCGGTTCGAAACCTTTACTATCGTGAAGGATAAAACGTGGGTTCGAAGGAAAAGTATGTCCGTGATATATGTTTGCTTCTCCAACGCGGTCGTGTGCAATAGACAGTTTGCGTGACACACACTGTGTGTGATTGTCGTTGCGTAAAACACACTATGTGATAATTTCATTGCGAGCACCACACTGCCCCACAGCCAATTTACCACCGAAAAAGTGTTTCTGTGTGAGATTTACACGAAAATATTGAATTTTGGCTGTGGAGCAAGGCTGTTTGCACGCAATAAAAATATCACATGGTGTGTGTTACGCAACGACAATCACACACAGTGTGTGTCTCGCAAACTCTCTAATGTCGATGTCCTGTTCTCTTTTAAGAATACATTGTTTCGAAAGACGGAGATCATCTCACCTTTTTTGTGTTGAATACACTGCTAATGAGAGAGGACTTTCCGATTCCAGTCTAGAAATATGGTGACGCATGTAGTTTAGTCCAAACGCTGAGGTAGAAAGCGAAAAAATTTCCGACATTTCCCACTAAAAGGATCCGAAATCTGGACGAGCGATAGCCTGAGAGAGGTGACAAAGGTGAATTCAGGTCATACGCACTGTGGACATTTGGCAAGAGTTTCTTCCACTCTCGACGGTAGATTAGGAGAATTGGTGGTCATGGTTGTCGTAGTGAAAGTCGGCAGGAGCGTGGTCTTACCTAGGCCTTATTCGTGGACAATGGAAGTTGTGATTCGATCTGTCAATCGATATCATTCCAAGTGCCGCAATAACAATATTTCGTGGGTGGCCTGATATGGTCTTACAAGGGTTCTATGACGTACAACGAGCGCGTCTATTCTTCCTTCTCTCAAGCGTCCTTCGCTGCGGTAGAGAGCCTCAAGCCGGTGTTCTCTCTTTGATCCAAATCTACTACTTCACGGCTCTTAAACAGAACTTAACTTCCTGGCCATGCATATGAACCTCATCCATCCGGCACCTGCGCTGACGCGGTCCTCCAAATCCTCGGACTGAGACTGTAAGTAGTCATGGAATGTCCTCAAATATATCCCCTTTTTGATTGTGGAAATGACAGCTGGTTTCATAACGTTAGATCAGTTTTATTTTCCCACTCACAACTTTTATTTACTTGTGGCGCTGAGCCAAACAAAACGTGACTCCTTTTTGAGTGAAGCATTATGTTAAATTTGTACTAAAGCCGTCTCATTCTCTCAGTCTCAGTCTGATAGGCTGCTTTGTGTGACGTTTCTGATCACGTTTTGTTTGGCTCAACTCCACAAGTAAATAAAAATCGAGTGGGTAAAAACAAAACTGGTCTAACGTTGTGAAACCAGCTGGAAGAGACCGATCAGATAGGGAAAACTGTACAGGTGCCAGGAACACGAAGCGGAGGATGAACCACCGGCGATTGGAAAGACTTCTCTGTGAGGTACTTCCTTTCGTCTATTATGACCAAGTGTTTGAGGGATACGGATAGTTCGAACATGCACCTTTAAATGATCTAGCTTATTGTGAGGAATGTACTCACGAGTAACAGGGAAAAGCGGTTTCAAAAAAAAAACAGCGGATGTGTAGCTAGGTGTTACGTAGGGAAGGTACGTTAAGTGAAAACAGAAATCCGATGGTGGCTAGTGATTGCATGAGCGCTAATGCTGAACGTTGAATGCTGTACGTTTGAAAGAATTGTCCAGATCTAATCGCACCATTGTTTGGGATTCCCAGGACTGCCATATTGATGTCATCGCTGAATATGACACAACACCGTTGAGGGGATCCATACACTCAGAACTGGTTCCGGATACCGCATAGACTGGATTGACAGCAGACTCAAGGTCGTAAAAGTGCGTCCTGACGGTTTTTCATTCTTAACGTTTCTACTGAACGATACCTGACGGCACGAGTTCATTTTGAGCTCATCACTACATCATTTGGCATATCGAATCTAGTTGACTCATGCATCCTACGCTACTGCTGGAAGAACAATGTTTCGATTTCATGGGTTTCATACTATTTTATCCCGATGTGATCTAACAAGGAGGTTCTATGCAGCTGACATATAACAAGCATCTACATTGAATTCTCCCCTTCTCTCAACCGTTCTTCGGCGGTATTCTAGAGTCGGTCGGTTCCCTCTTTGCTTTAAATCTAACTACTTCACGGCTCTTGACTGAGAACTTACCTGGTCATGCCCATAAATTTTATCATAACACTGTACCGTTGCTGCTCTCCGACACCTGTGCTGACACTCCACTCCCGGAAAGTTTCGGACTCTGTAAGTAGTCGTGAGATGATGCTGGACCTGTCTTGGAAATGATCTCTTCTTTTAATTGTGCACTTGGAAATGAATGAGAGGCCGATCAGATAGAAACGGCGAGGCAGGATGAACTACCGGCGACCGGTACGATTGTGAGCGCCTGATTTCGTCTATTATGATCTTCAAGTATTCGAGGGAAAAGTGGTTTGGGGACGGAAGAAAAATAGTGGGTGTGTTCCTGCCGGGGCTTGCATATAGCAGCTGCCGTTAACTCATATGCAGGGATAGCTAAATATAGCGCGTACCACAAGAAAAATAGTGGGTGTGCATAGGGCGGCTTAAGAATAGATGGATTGGGGTTACATTGTCCACACTGAATGTCACAGAAAGTTTGATGATCTCTGGTGGCGCTGTTGCGCTGGGTTTAAATACAAATGTGATGTATAAGGGGAGAGCCCATGATCCCCGAACACGGGACGTTCCGTTATGATTTGGGATCGAGTGAAATATTATGGTACGAGCGTGAAACTATACTAAACAAAATAATTACATTACACTCGCACTCTCACATCGACCATCAACATGGACAACATCTCAGCAGCATCCAAGCTTCGTCAGAAGTACAAACATTTCCGTATACTTGTCATTGGTCGTGCCAACGCTGGCAAGACCACACTCTTGAAGCGGGTCTGTAACACTACAGAGGAGCCTTGCATCTATGATAAACAGAACAATAACTTGGTATGTTTACTATTAAGTATCTGAAGATAGAAATTTCAATACTGATGTTCCGAATGGGTATAACAGTTAGAACCAACTGCAGGTGTAAATATGATTTTAATTTTCATGATGTTGAGATACATCTTGACCCCCTGTATCAGCGTGGAACTCATGATGTGAATCGTCCCTTTGCATTCAAGAGCAATCCACAGTTCATCTTCCATGATTCACCTGGATTTGAGGCAGGAGGTGTAGAAGAGCTGAACAAAGTCCAACAGTTCATTGAGAAGCATGCAAAGGCTACTGAAGTTAAAGATCAGCTTCATGTGATTTGGTAAGATTTGATTAGACTTTGAGGCCATTATTTTTAATCACTATTGTAGGTTTTGTTTTCGACCGGATATATCAAGACCTTTGTTGGACCTTGAGAAGCAGTTCTTCAATAAACATGCCAAAAATGGTTTGCATTGTTTCAGTTATTCATTTCTGTTCTTTTCTCATGACCACATCATGACCTAGTTCCAGTGATTGCAATCTACACCAAATTTGATGACCTTGTCAGTCAAGTTTATGACCCAGAGCGAGAAGAAGAGGAGAACCATCAATATGCAATTTTTTGCTTGAGGGATAAGTTTGAACAACCACTGGACAAATGTGAATTTCCACCAAAAGCACACTTACATTTGGAAGGCATGTATTGCAACTTTTCTGGGGAGAATGTCACTCAGTCCATGGACAGATATGCAGAAGAATGATGGTAATCACCAGGAACAAGTTCAAAAACTAATCCAGAAAACAGCAGACTCCCTTGACAATCTTGCCATTGAGATGTTATTTGTTTCAGTTCAGCAAAATAACTTGGAGTTATGTATCAAATATGCAATCAAATAGTAAACAAGTCTCATATATGACCTTGATCTGTATGAATGATGATTTATTTCAGTGCAGAGGTAGAGTCCCGGGATATAAAAAGGATGGTTCTCTCTTGCTTGCAGTGGTTCTGTCATGCATATGTAAGTCTGGTCACAAGAAATGACGACTATTAATTGTTGGACTTTGGTAGTATGATGTAGGTACTACAGTTGGGAAAAATTGCAGGTGTGTACTGGGGTTGATGTATGGTGTGAATTTTTTCTGAAGACAGTTTATAAAAAGAACTGAGTAGACAGGGTTAACAGAATTATGTAAGTGACAAATGATGTTGTGTGAATTACAATGCTAACCAAATAATCAGGATGTGAGTGTCTCAGACATAGGGCACCCAAGTCATAAATTGACAGGTCCATGTCAGTATGTATGTGATATAATTGATGATGGAAATGACATGTAAATATAGAGTCATTCAGGGAGAAACAACTCGAGAAGTAAGTGTCTCTGGCTGAGATGGAACCTGAATGAGCTAATGAGGTCACCTGGAAATCTGTCCAGTATGTGAGTGTATCTCTTGCTGTGATGGGAGCTGGATGAACTGATGAAGCCACCTGGAATTGTGTCCAGAATGTGAGTGTGCCTCTTGTTTGATAGGAGCTGGATGAGCTGATGAGGCCACCTGTAAATGTGTCCAGCCAGTGAGTGTGTCTCTTGCTGTGATGGGAGCTGGATGAGCTGATGAGGCCACCTGGAAATGTGTCCAGAAAGTGAGTGTGTCTCTTGCTGTGATGGGAGCTGGATGAGCTGATGAGGCCACCTCAAAATGTGTCCAGGAAGTGAGTGAGTCTCTTGCTGTGATGGGAGCTGGATGACCTGATGAGGCCACCTGGAAATGTGTCCAGCAAGTGAGTGTGCCTCTTACTATGACGGGAGCTGGATGAGCTGATGGGGTCACCTGGAAATGTGTCCAGAAAGTGAGTGTGTCTCTTGCTGTGATGGGAGCTGGATGAGCTTATGAGGCCACCTGGAAATGTGTCCAGCGAGTGAGTGTGTCTCTTGCTGTGATGGGAGCTGGATGAGTTGATGGGGTCACCTGGAAATGTGTCCAGCAAGTGAGTGTCTCTTGCTGTGATAGGGGATGGATGATCTGATGAGACCACCTGGAAATGTGTCCAGCAAGTGAGTTTATCTCTTGCTGTGATGGGAGCTGGATGAGCTGATGAGCTCACATGGAAATGTGTCCAGTTTGTGAGTGTGTCTCCTGCTGTGATGGAAGCTGGATGAGCTTATGAGGCCACCTGGAAATGTGTCCAGCTAGTGAGTGTGTCTCTTGCTGTGATGGGAGCTGGATGAGCTGATGAGGTCACCTGGAAATGTGTCCAGCAAGTGAGTGTCTCTTGCTGTGATGGGAGCTGGATGATCTGATGAGGCCACCTGGAAATGTGTCCAGCAAGTGAGTTTGTCTCTTGCTGTGATGGGAGCTGGATGAGCTGACGAGCTCACATGGAAATGTAACCAGAGAGTGAGTGTGTCTCCTGCTGTGATGGGAGCTGGATGAGCTTATGAGGCCACCTGGAAATGTGTCCAGCTAGTGAGTGTGTCTTTTGCTGTGATGGGAGCTAGATGAGCTGATGAAGCCACCTGGAAATGTGTCCAGCAAGTGAGTGTGTCTCTTGCTGGGATGGGAGCTGGATGAGCTGATGAGGCCACCTGAAAATGTGTCCAGGAGGTGAGTGTCTCTTGCTGTGATGAGAGATGGATAAGCTGATGAGGCCACATGGAAATGTGTCCAGTATGTGAGTGTGTCTTTTGCTGTGATGGAAGCTGGATGATCTGATGAGGCCACCTGGAAATGTGTCCAGCGAGTGAGTGTGTCTCTTGCTGTGTTGGGAGCTGGATGAGCTGATGAGGCCACCTGGAAATGTGTCCAGGAAGTGAGTGTGTCTCTTGCTGTGACGGAAGCTGGATGAGCTGATGAGCCCACCTGGAAATGTGTCCAGGGAGTGAGTGTGTCTCTTGCTGTGACAGAAGCTGGATGAGCTGATGAGCCCACCTGGAAATGTGTCCAGGGAGTGAGTGTGTCTCTTGCTGTGACAGAAGCTGGATGAGCTGATGAGCCCACCTGGAAATGTGTCCAGGGAGTGAGTGTGTCTCTTGCTGTGATGGAAGCTGGATGAGCTTGATGAGGCCACATGGAAATGTGTCCAGGAAGTAAGTGTGTCCCTTGCTGTGATGGAAGCCGGATGAGCTGATGAGGCCACATCGAAATGTGTCCAGGGAGTGAGTGTTTCTCTTGCTGTGACGGGAGCTGGATGAGCTGATGAGGCTACCTGGAAATGTGTCCAGTGGGTGAGTGTGTCCCTTGCTGTGTTAGGAGATGGATGAGCTGATGAGGCCACATGGAAATGTGTCCAGAAAGTGAGTGTGTCTCTTGCTGTGATGGGAGCTGGATGATTTGATGAGGCCACCTGGAAATGTGTCCAGCTTGTGAGTGTGCCTCTTGCTGTGATGGGCGATGGATGAGCTGATGAGGCCACCTGGAAATCTGTCCAGAGAGTGAGTGTGTCTCTGGCTGTAATGGTAGTTGGATGAGCTGATGAGGCCACATGGAAATCTGTCCAGAAAGTGAGTGTTTCTCTTGATGGGAACTGGATGAGCTGATGATGCCCCCTGGAAATGTGTTCAGTTTGTGAGTGAGTCTCTTACTGTGTTGGGAGCTGGATGCCCTGATGAGGCCACCTGGAAATGTGTCCAGTGGGTGAGTGTGTCCCTTGCTGTGTTAGGAGATGGATGATCTGATGAGGCCACCTGGAAATGTGTCCAGCGAGTGAGTGTGTCTCTTGCTGTGATGGGAGCTGGATGAGCTGATGAGGCCATCTGGATATGTGTCCAGCAAGTGAGTGTGTCTCTTGCTGTGATGGGAGCTGGATGAGCTGATGAGGTCACCTGGAAATGTGTCCAGCAAGTGAGTGTGTCTCTTGCTGTGATGGGAGCTGGATGAGCTGATGAGGTCACCTGGAAATGTGTCCAGGGAGTGAGTGTGTCCCTTGCTGTGATAGGAGCTGGATGAGTTGATCAGGCCACATGGAAATGTGTCCAGAATGTGAGTGTCTTTTGCTGTGATGGGGGCTGAATGGGTTGATGAGGCCACCTGGAAATGTGTCCAGAAAGTGAGTGTCTTTTGCTGTGATGGGAGTTAGATGAGCTGATGAGGTCACCTGGAAATGTGTCCAGCAAGTGAGTGTGTCTCTTGCTGTGATGGGAGCTGTACTGTTAATCTTAATGACTCTTCTCAGTTGGTCAGGATCTCTATTTTCCTTCATGTCTCCCTGTCCATTTGAAATGTCTCTCCAGGCTACCAATGCCAAATTAGTGATTCCAATCTTAAAATCCACTTTACCTGTAAGTTTATATTCCCATTCATCCTCCTTTAGTTGCTGACTACTCCATTAGAAATTGTATTTGGGTGCATTTGCCAGTCTGTGTAATTCTTCTTCTTGTCTATTTCAAATGAAAACTTTGGAAATAGAGATACCTTTTCTCAAACCTGCTTTCAATGTGAGGGACTTCTTTTTTTTTTTTTTTTTTTCATCATCCCATTATCTTAGCAATTGTTTTGGTGTGCATTCATGGGTTTGTATAATCTCATTCCTTCTCAACCACATTGATTTCAATTTTTCAATTGTACAGCACTAGTCATTTGCACTGAGAATTCCTTCTGGCATATGTCTCAGTCTCCACAAGATTCCTTCTGCAAAACCTTCCAAAATGCCTGTGATTCAATGACCAGGCACAATGTACTTACAAGAGTGCAAGAAGCAATAAAAAAACTTGACTTCCAGAATCATGGTCAAGTTACAGCAATCATTCTTGAAAATCTTCTTTGTATGCCTTATTCCACAATTTATGTTCCACAAGTTTCTCATGTTCTCTCTTAGCCCGTCCTGCTTTGCAGTAATTCACATCTTGATAGTCTATAATTTCTGTCAAACTTCTGCTCTCTTTCAACTCCAAATTGTAACCTTCCACCTATTCTTTCCAATAATTTCAATATAGTTAGTCTCCTGTGTATGGGATATAATTGTGTACCTAAGAACAATGGTCATGGTCCAACCTCTCAGACAAAAGGGTTCTTCCAGTGGTAACACTGACCAAGTAGATGATTGAGAAAGAAAGATGTAATGAGTACAGTGTTCCACCACATCAGGAAAAAGCCTTTTAGGCCTGGAAACCATCTGGGCCTACCCTGGCACCCTTGTGGTACCATGGCTCCACAAAGGTGCCATGGCACACTCGCCTTGGGTCCAAAATTCCCTGCCATGCAAAGTAGCCCTAGGGTAGTCCTGGGGCAGCCCTGGGGACAGTTCTGATAGTCTGCTCTAATTTATGCTATTAGATGGCAAATTTTCCTTTTCCAGTCACTCTTTCATATAATAAACTTAATCAATTCAAGATATATTATGACAAGCTAATACAATGTACATAAGTTATCTGACCACAAACAGTATAAATACTGATAAATACTGATAGTACAGGCATCAACAATGAGGATAAGGGAAAGAGATAAGGAAGACATGGGAATGATGAGGAGAAGAAGAAAAGACAACCAACAAAGCTGAGCTGGTACAAGGAAATGAGCATAAGGTTAGCAGGAGCAAAACACGAAGGGAAGAACACATACCCAGTGACTCAGAACCAGTAATTATGATGACCCAACAGTGAAGAAGAACCAGGATACTCAACAGTGAGCAAAAGAGGATGAAGTCAGCAGGAGAGAGTCAGCAGGAGAGAGACATCAGGAGAAGAGAACACACCCCAACCATGATGGACGACTGAACAATTTGAATCAAGCAATGACAGAGGTGACATGTAGAGACCATGAACGACTCCATGAAGCTTCTCAAAGGACATATAGACCCTTAGAGAATGGAAGGTGAGAGTGGACTTAGAAGGGATGATGAGTGTTAGGAAGAGGAAAGAAGTGGGGAATTGACGAAAGTTTTGAACATCACATGACTTATAGCTAAAAAGGAAGTGGAGACTCTATCTACGTCCTAGTTTCTTCTCTAGAATGTCTTGTTGTTCCTCCCTCATTTACAACTCTTCCTAGAAGAAAAGAAAGAAACAGAAGAGGAAAGCCAGGGGTAAGAGGTAGAGGTCCCAAAAAGGAAACTGGGATGTAGTTACTTTTTGGGCTTACTCTTGCTCGTCAAGTGGTTTCCTTGTTGTATAGTCTTGGGATACTTAATTTACTGGGTGTTTAAATATTTTCTTGTGTAGTTATATCAATATCAGTATCAGTATCAGTTTCTGTGACCTGTCTATATCCAGGTCCAAGGAAAGCCCTGGGACTGTCCTGGGGCACCCTGGGGAGACCCTAAGGGCATCCCAAGAATGCCCTGGCTCTCTTTGGCTGTCTAGGAC
The DNA here is from genome assembly GCA_004369135.1 of Dendrothele bispora CBS 962.96. Lineage (NCBI taxonomy): Eukaryota > Fungi > Basidiomycota > Agaricomycetes > Agaricales > Dendrothele > Dendrothele bispora. The sequence goes on along the minus strand of ML180011.1, from coordinate 79 downwards.
TGCCAGGGCCTATATTGGTAGCCAGGGATACTTCATGGCTATCTCTGTCTAACCATGGCCCATAGGCTTTTTCCTGATG
>ML180010.1:15616-28098 GCA_004369135.1 Dendrothele bispora CBS 962.96 | reverse complement strand
CCCCCTTTGTTCACCCGTTATTTTCACCCGTTATTTTCACCCAGTTAATCACCCGTTTATCACCGTTACTCACCCGTTACTCACCGTTCTTAACCCGTTGTTCAATGCTCACCCGTTGTTCGTGAAGGAGACTCATAGATAAACGTGTACGTTTATCAACCATCTTTGTACCAATCTAAATATACCAAAATAAGACTGTTCTCGGTAAGGTTTTCTATTTGAAATCTATCCAGTTTTGAAACAAGTTATACAAGAATATATTTAGTTCATAAAAAAATGAATTTTATAACTCTTGTTGTTAAAGAAAACACCTTCTTTATTTATAACTGAACTGTTTCCGAAAAACAAACTTCTGAGTTAAGTGTTTTCCTAAGAAATAGAAAAGTGAGTAGGATAAGTACAAGAAAACTAAAACATTTTTGTTTACCCACGACTCACGGGTGGCTCACGGGAGAGTATTGGGAGAGTTACTTTTTCAAATACAATTTGTTTGTTTCGACGGTGAGTTTTTTCAAACTCACTTCTATAAGTTCAGGGTATCTTTCAGGAGTCACAGGAACGTCACGGGAGAGTTATAATTTGTTTAAGAAAAGTTATAACTTTCCCAATACTCTCCCGTGACTCTCCGTGACTCCTGATACACTATACTTATAGAAGTGAGTTTGAAAAACTCACCGTCGAAAGACACAAACTGTATCTGAAAAAGTGGAGACTTCAAAAAATTACAACTCTCCCAAGACTCCCCCGTGACTCTCCCGTGACTCTCCCGTAAGTCACGGGTAAGTAAAAATGTTTTGAAAGTTTCGTTGTATTTATCTTACTCATTTTCAATTTCTTAGAAACTCTCTCTCCCGTTAGTCACCCCCACGAGTCATCACATGAGTTGCCGAAAAGACCCGAGCCCCAAAAGAAACAAACTGCAATACCGAAAGAGTTAGACCTAAAAAAATTAAAACTCGATCCCAAGACGTCTCCACGTGGATGAACCCGTGAGTCTCGAGTATCAATAAAATTGTCTTAGTTTCGTTAAACTTACCCAGACACTGGTGCCTTCATATAAACTCTCTATCCCGTGAAACACCCACGAGTCACAAGTGAGTTTGAAAAAGCTCACGTCCAAAAGAAACAAACGGTCATTTGAAAAAGTTTGAGAAAAACTAAAGAGTAAATTAAAAATCACCCAACACCTCTCCCGTGACTCCCTCGTAGTTGAATAAAAGTGTTTAAACCGAGATTGACGAAAAAAAATTAGGAACTCTCCCAACACTCTCCTGTCACTAGCGTCCGTGAATAAAAGTATAATACTTTCGGTTGTACATAGCCTACTAATGTTCTGTGTCTGAGAAACCCATGAGTCACGGGAAAGTATCGGAAAAGTTATAACGTATTAAAGACCTTAAAAAAGTATAACTCTCCAAATACTCTCCCGTGAACCAACCCTGTCTGAGCCTCACAGGTAAAAAAAAAAAGTTTTAATTCTGTTGTGTTTAGCGTACTCGTCTTCTGTATCCTCAATTGTTAACACGTTGTACACCCGTAGTTCAACCGTCAACAACCCGTTAAATACCTGTTAAAAAAACGTTAATAAACGTTACTCACCCAATACTAACCCGTGATGAACCCGTGAGTCTCCAGTAAATAAAACACCCTTTAAGCACCTGTTGTTCAACCGTTACCCAACCCGTTGCTTCACAAGTAAAATACCCGTGAATCACCCACGTCAATTACAAGTTTGAAAAAACCGTAATCACGCCCAAAGAAAAACCCGTACTTCAAAAAGTTAACCTACCCCCTTAACTCACCCCAGTAACCACCCGTTGTTCACCCGTAACTCACCCGTGGTTCAACCGTAAAGTACCCTTTAATTATACCTATCCTAATAAAGTTTTGTTTCTTAACCCACCACTCACCCATTCGGAACCCGTTCTTAACCTGTTCTTAAGTCCTTAAAAAACCAATAAATCACCCAACACTCACCCGTTGAACACCAGTAAATTACCCGTGAATTACAGGTTAAAAAAGCGTTCTTAACCCGTTCTGCACTCGTACTTAACCGGCCCTACAGTCGTTTAACTACCCTGTAATCACCCATCACTCACCCGTTGTTCACCAGTCAATTACCCGTTAATTACCTGTTAATAAACCGTTAATAACACGTTACTCACCCGTTCTTAACCCGTTCTTCACCTGTTCTTCAGTCGTTTAACCACCCATTAATAACCACCCGTTCTTCACCCATTCTTCACCCGGTTAACCACCCATTAAACACCCGGTAAACACCCGTTCATCACCCGTTCCCCACCAGTTAATCACCCGTTAATCACACGTTAATAAACCGTTCTTCACCCGTTACTCACCCGTTACCCCACCCGTTACTCACCCGTTACTAACCCGTTCCTCACCCGTTCCTCACCCGTTCCTCACCCGTTCCTCACCGTTCCTCACCCGTTCCATCACCGTTCCTCACCCGTTCCTCACCCGTTCCTACCTCACTCCTGTTCCTCACCCGTTCTCTCACCCGTCGTTCACTATACTCATATAAGTGAGTTTAAAAAACTCACCGTCGAAAGACATGTACAAACTCCCGTTGTACTTATCATACCCGCTTTCTGTTTATTACGCATCACTCTCCCCCGTGAGTCACCCACAAGTCACCCACGAGTCACGGAAAAGTATTAGGAAAGTAATAGTTGTTTTAAGTCTCAAAACGTTTCTAGATACAATTAGTTTCTTCCCCGACGGTAAGAGAGTTATGACTTTTCTTCTTAAACAAATTATTAACTTACCCGAGACTCTCCCGCAACTCTTAAAACGATACCCTATACTTATTTAAAGGACTTCGAAAAAACTCACCGTTGAAAGAAACAAATTGTAACTGAAAAAGTGGAGACTTAAAAAAGTTATAACTCTCCCAATACTCTCATTAACTGGGTGAACACAATGAGTAACCTCTCCGACACGTCGCGGTTGGTATACGGTGGACGTCGAATAATTCGTACACGACGGTCGACAAGAAATAAACACACACGTGATCGGCTGGTATTGATATTAAACTCGAAAGTAAGTATATAAAAACATGATGTGTTACCTTATATACTATGATCTCTTTTTTAATAATAAACCTTTGAGGAATCGTTCGAAGAGATACGACACCAACTTCCTGTCTACTACCTCCACATATATTGGGTTTACGTAGGACCTCCAACCCATTTATATAACCTCGACCTTCTACGTCATACCGCAGTAATTAAAACCACAGAACATAGATATAGTATTATAACGACAGAGTAACTATAGGACTCTCAATGGGTCGTTCCTCAGTTGAACGACTTCCCACCGGAAATCGGGAAGTATGTTCATACGAATCTTGTTACACCCCGTAACCCACTTCGAGCTCTCACTTTAAATTCTACGTCATACCGAAGTCATTAAAACCACAGAACATAGATATAGTATTATAACGACAGAGTAAATATAGGAGTCTCAATGGGTCGTTCTTCAGTTGATCGACTTTCGCACTGGAAATCTGGAAGTATGTTCATACGAATCTTGTTACACCCCGTAATCTACTTCGAGCTCTCACTTTAAATTCTCAGGAGACTCGTCGAGATTTTGTGTTGATAGTGTCATTATCGTCTGAACAACGGGTGAACAACGGTGAAAACGGGTGTTGTTCCCCACTTGTTGCCAGTCATTGCCCAGTCATTGCCCACTATGTCTCCATTAATTGTTAATTTTTTGCCTATTGATTGCCCACTAGTTGAGTTGTCTATCTATTGCCCACTTGCCACCCACTTGTTGCCCACTTGTTGCCCACTTGTTGCCCAATTCTTGCCCACTTGTTGCCCACTCTTTGCCCACTCTTTGCCCACTTGTTGCCCAATTCTTGCTCACTCATTTCCCAATTCTTGCTCACTCATTGCCTACTTCTTGCCCACTCATTGCCCACTTCTTGCCCACTCATTGCCCACTTCTTGCCCACTCATTGCCCACTTCTTGCCCACTTCTTGCCCACTAATTTCCCACCAATTTACTGACTTCTTGCCCACTTGTTGCCCACTAAGTGCCAAATAATTGTCCATTGACTGCCCATTAACTGACCACTTGTTGCCCACTTGTTGCCCACTTGTTACCCAATAATTGCCCACTACTTGCCCATTAATTATCCATCAGTTTGCTACTACTTGCCCACTAACTTTCCATTCATCGCCCACTCATTGGCCAGTCAAAGAAGAATGCCAGCCTATGGAATGAGGAATGAGACCATAAGTACCATATAGGATGATATTCAGGTCCTCATGATTGCCATCAATTTCTATAGATTATGGAGCAAAAGTGAGTTATTATTTTTTTAGATCATATGTCAGAGGCGAGGCAGCAGTGACAAACACATTTTAGACAATTGAATATGGCAAACTTCAAAGGCTTGATCACATATTATGAGGCCGACTTTAGGAGGTCTCGTTCTTGCTTATAGCGAGTCGCAGGGTGGCAGTACAAATTACCACGAGTTAAATCCATTTGGCAAATCATCAATCTTATCTTATACCATTACTGGCTGCCTTATGAATTGGATACACTGCCTCGTAACTGCTGCGTGAAGCAGCGGTCCTACTCCTTCATTAATGGCCAACAACTAATGCCAGTTATTATGAAGGGGATACACAGTAAAAAATGGTTTTCAAGCTGCAAAAAACACAGGAAAGCCTTTCATGAACAGAGGTAATTGTGATTTGTCATTGTTCCAATTCTGTCATTAGCCAAAAGTGATATCAATTTCGTGAACCAACCACTTGTTGCCCACTAATTTCCCACCAATTTGCTGACTTCCCGTCCACTTCTTGCCCACTTCTTGCCCACTTCTTGCGAAATAATTGTGCATTAATTTCCCATTGACTGACCACTTGTTGCCCACTCACCGCCCACTTGTTGCCCACTAATGGCCCACTAATTACCCACCAATTTGCTGACTTCTTGTCCACTTCTTGCCCACTCATGGCCCACTTCTTGTGAAATAATTGTGCATTAATTTCCCATTAACTGACCACTTGTTGCCCACTCACTGCCCACTTATTGCCCCCTAATGGCCCACTAATGTCCCACCAATTGCCTGACTTCTTGTCCACTTGTTGCCCACTAATGGACCACTAATGGACCACCAATTGACTGACTTCTTGCCCACTAATTGCCCCACTAATTGCCAAATAATTGTCCATTAACTGCCTATTAATTGCCCATTTACTGACCACTTGTTGCCCAATCATTGCCCACTTGTTGTCCACTAATTTCCCACCAATTGACTGACTTCTTGCCCAATTCTTGCCCAATTTTTGCCCACTCATTGCACATAATTGCCAAATAATTGTCCATTAATTGCCCATCAACTGCCCACTTGTTGCCCACTTGTTGCCCACTTGTTACCCTATGTCTTTTGCTCATGCTATTTGTGCTGTCTTGATTTTGAAAAAAAAATAAATGGACACTTCAAGTCTGTGCCCACCATGCCCTCTCATAACCCTCTCAATATGAAAAAATTCTTGAAATTTTTCAATTTTGAAAGGGTTATGAAAGGGCACTGAGTACCCAAAGATTCTTTGTTTTGTACTCATCCTATTCATTTTGGTTTGATTTGTGAAAATAAGTGGCTGCTCTCTCAGTGCCCTCTCACAACCCTCTCAATATTAAAAAAATTCAGAGTTGAAAAAGTTTATGTCAAACAAAGAAACCTGCACTTGAAAAAATGTGCAGAGACAACATAAGGGGACACAAAAAACCAAGGTCACATGATCTTGTCCACCCAATGTTGCTTCTGCTTTTTCTCAATAATGGCACAGTGAAAAAATCTAAGAATCTGCACAGAGGCTAACTGGATAGTAAAGAGTAAATGGATGGCCTACCTCCAGATAAAACTACTGCTCTATTCACTTCTGAACAAATTTAATCCAAAATCTGAATATTGAGTTTGGAAACAAGTTCTAGAGATGGAATTCATGTGAATTATCAATATATGCATAATGGCTTACTTCCCATCCTTTTATAAATGGGCTTTTTCCCATGAAGACTTGACTAAGAATCCACATAGATAGTCAGGAAGTAGTTTCTGTGAGTCTGTGACTACTTCTAGAAATGAAAAGTGTGTGTTTCTTTCTCATCTCCAAAATTATATAAGAAAAATAAATATGCAGTCTGTTATCTATGGTATGAATGATTCTAACTGAAACTCCTGAGTCAATTCATGCTCCCACTATCCAGGATTTGAATCAATTTACTATTTGCAGTTACAACCTGTAAATAGGTTGATAGCTTGACATATGTTCTGTTGGTGATTAATGGAGAATAAATACCTACAATGAGGAATTTTGTGTGTGCACTGCACAAGCTCAATTAAAGCATGTTCACTTTGAGTCTGCTTGTACTCATGGGGCAGTATATGCATGCTCATCACCCACTCATCACCCACTAAGGCTCAGCATGGATCCCAGTTTTGCTGGGTTAACCTGCCAGTAATTTAAAGTATCTGGATCCACAGATACTACAGATACTTGTGGATACCAGTTTGAATTTTTGAAAAAAACGTGAAAACTGGCAGGTATCTGGCATACACAATTAGTAGCTTTTATTGATAAAAATCCTTGGTATACTTGATTTTTTTTTTGTGCAACTTTCTGCACAAATTTGTAAATGGTTGCAGAGATCTGGCAAAGAAGTACTATTTATTCATGTTTAAAGATTGTATTTTGTGTTTAATCAATTCTATCAATGAATACATTTGAAGTTTGAACTTTTTTTGATTCATTAAAAGATATTTTGAATATCTACCTTCTTACAGCTTGATATACTGACTTTCAAAACATGAGCAAGAAATGAGAATTGTACAACTTACCAATTCCCACAATGTGGCATACTGAATCCAATTTTAGAATGGTCCCTTGCCTTGGAAATACATGGTGCCACAATTTCTGGGAGACTAAATAAATAAGCAGGAAGAAATTTCTGTAGCTACTTCTAGAGATGAAAAAGAGGCATTTGGAATAACCCTAACTAACAGTCAAAGAATTACCTAAATCTGTGCTCTAGAGGCTGAGATATTGATGATTCTACATAAATCAAACTTTTTACATCATAATAAATCAATACAATCTCAAAAAAGATGTTTCGCACTTGATTGATTTATTGTTTTAGATTGAAATGTTTCAGATTGACATAAAAACAAATTTTTGTATCTATTTTCCATTGATATTTGAAAGGAAATTTACATTTTACGCAGGTACCTGCATTTTTTAGGTAACGGGCAGGTCGGATACTCCCGGTTATCCGGCCCACAAAACCGGGCGAATACAGGTTTGGATTTTTGAAATTCAAAGACCAGCCAGTACGGATATCGGTCCGGATGTATCCGCTGAGCCTTATGACGCCCACTCATCGCCCGCTTCTCGCCCGCTTATTGTCACTACCCCTTTTGGTAATTCATCTGCATTTTCTAATTTTTGAAGGCCCTCCTTCTTGAGTCCTTTCTTCTGAAGGCTTGACAGTACAGGTTAGATTATAGATCAGATTATAATATGAGAAACAACCATGTGGCATTGTTTGTGGCCCCTATATATGAAAAATAACCTCTTTTCACAGCAGTTTTGAGACTTTGTTAGCACAACAAGTAAGTTTAAACCAAATCCCCACGGTCATTAAACAGATGGCTGTGTCTACGAATGTCTGAAATATTTTGGTGATTTTTGATTGAGAATTGAAAAAGTTTACCTCAAATTACAAGTTGGAAAATCACTAATTTGGCCTAAACTTTCTCATTTCCCAATCAAAGATGAATGAAAAATACCCAAAATATTTCAGACACTTCTTGAGACAGTAATCCATTTAATGACCGTGGGGATTCAGCCTAGGATCAATGGTTGTATCAAATGAGACTCAAAAGTACTGTGAAATTTACAAGTTAAATTTTGCAGCACTTTTGAGGCTCATTTGACACAACCAGAGGTCTTAGGAGGAATTCCCACGGTGATTAAATCGATTACAGTGTCTAGTACTGCATGAAATTTTTTGGTGATTTTTCATTGATTTTTGAGTGAGAATTGAGAAAGTTTATCCCAGATTAATGATTTTCGAACCTGATAATTTATGATAAAGTTTTGCAATTCTCAATCAAAAATCACCAAAATATTTCAGGCACTCCTAAACATAGTAATCCATTGAATGACTGGAGGAATTTAGGCTAGGATAACTGCTTGTGTCCTTATTGAGTAGTAGTTACTAACTGTGGTAAGCTTAAATTTAAATTCTACTAGTAGTTTGATTCAACTCTGATATACAGAACAAATATGGGATACCTGCAGGTATCCATTATCTGCAGATATGAAGTATTCATTGCCCACTTATCACACACTTATCAACCACTCATTGCCCACTGATTTACCCATTTATTGCCCATTTATTGCCCACTCATCAACATTCATGCCCATTTATTGCCCACTCATTGACACTCATTACCCTCTTGTTGCCCACTCATCACCTGAGTATTGGGCAAGTCTCAGGCAAGTCTCGGGCAGGTATTGGGCGAGTTTCGGGCGATTATCGGGCGATCATCGCCCGTTTTGTTTCCGGGACAAGAAAGACAATAGATTTTTGACAACAAAGGGAATAAATTTCTTTGTCTTTTTTGTCCAAAAAAGATGAATTTTTTTGGAAAAAATATAATATATTTTCCGGTCAATAAATGCATTGTTTTTAAATAACTTTTTGGCACAAAATTGTATACCATTCTTGAATAAGATTACAGAAACTTTTCCTAGAGAAAATCAAAACTTTTTGTAATAAGATTATGTTAGAATTTCAAACACAAAAGTAAAAGTTTCTGTTTATGTTTTTTGCACTAGAAAGAAAAGGTCTGGGGCAGTGCGTCGGGCCAGGAGGTGGATTACAGCTATCTCAATCATCTAATCTTGTGACCCCAATTGCAAGAGGTATTTCCCCGGCCGGATGTGGGATGAACCAGTCGATTTTCATCCGTGGATTCAAGCTCACTTTGAGTCGCTCTTGGTGGCGCAGATATATGCTACCTGTCAAAGTGACGGACTTATCCAGTGGAGCTCTCAAACGCCTCAAACCGGAAAACATTGTTGCACGTGGTGCTCCTGTTTCGTTCAACGAACGCAGGGCAACTTTTTCAAGACTACAATCTCCCCCTTCCCCTCCAGCTCCGCCGAGCAATCCCAATGGCTCAAGCAGGCCTAGTTCACTAAGACCGCAATCTTTTTTAACACATCCTCGTCAAAATGTTTCCAGAGACTCAGAATCCGAAGTTGGATTGAATTTAGATTCCGACTTAGATTCTGGGCTGGGCAGTGACTCGGGTTTCCAAAGGTATGACAGCGAGAGTGGTTCAGACTCTGAAGGTTTCATGATGGAGGATTCGACTAGGGTATAACCCACTTTAATCCTAACAGTTTACATTAATGCAGTATTAATGAACGCGTCTTGATACAGCTTTGTCATCCCTCGAATGTCCTCAACGACTATCTACTTGCGACATCTGTATGTCGTTCTCATCCCATTAACCTTGGATTACTTATAAGCTTCTCTCCAGCCGAATTGTCATGCTGCTATCACTCACGACAATGATTGGTGCAATCTCTTTGATAAGGTGCGGACATCAACTAGTAATCTGTCTGGATGGTCACTGAAACGAATTAATATTCAGAATGATTCTGAAATGCTCGATCACGAGGAACTTGTCCTTCGGGCAAAAGCTCAATATGATATTGTCAATGAAAACGGTAAGTCTGGACAATCCAATGGGCTCGGGAACACTGATCAAATGTTGTGTTTAGGTTGTATCTTTTTTCAGAAGCCCTCAATAGTACTTCCGGCAGCTGCCAAGACAGAAATTCAAGACGACGTAATTCAGACTCTCCGTACTACTGGGCACAAGATCGATTACCAATATCAGTCATCAGGTCCTCAGCATGATGTGACATGGATGGCTATAGCTCGGGGTAAGCTCCAGGACATCTTTACATTTGGCCGTTGTTCAGACCCTAATTTTATTTTAGTTGACGGACAGGAATGCGGAAGAGGTGTGGCAAATAATAAACGTGGCGCTCAAAAGATGGCAGCGGAAGAAGCGCTGAAAGTGGTTCGACAGCAACTTTGATTTTGTGTCCGAATGAATTTCTGTGATGATATTATATATAGCATATTAGCACATGGGCGGCTGGATGTCTGATCTTCCGCCCTTTAATTAGACTCATACCTCGAATGGGAGAAAATTGTGTCTCGAGTCATACGTAGGATCAATTAAGAGCAGTGGATTTAGAGAATGATGGCTGAGTTGGTTCATTGTCTATACATTTCTCTTTGGATCACCTCGACTCTTTGAGTTCAAGTCATTGAAATAACCACTGTAGGGCCTGCTGGCGGCACCGCCCGCTACCTCAACACGCCCACCGAACCTTGCATAGTTAAAATTGTAATCAACCTTACAAATTTAGTTACTACGAACCTCACATAGTCAACGTTGTAATCATTTTTTTCGTATCAGCTAAAAAATACCATTTCTCCTCACATGTTAAGTAAACAACATCAGAGTCCAATCACAAATCTTGCTAACAGTCTTATCCGAGCCTTCATATTACTTAGCTACAAGTGCAGTTGTACTTAATTCCTCCTATCGTATGAGCTATACATATGATTCAACCACCCTCTTCATTCTGTTTTTCATATATTATCATCACATAAGAGTATTAGTCCAAGTTAACGTTGTCCCAAATAAACCTATGAAAAAGAAGTAACCAGTCGAAAACCAACCTGTTCCAGATCCTCCTAAACAAACAAGACTCATGTAACTCAATTTTATAGTACTTTCGATGTGTTATTCCACCTCCATACTAACCATACCAATACCTTCCTGCCCCAACTGATGACATCTACTTACTTGCTGATGTGGGCCAGTGGAGGGCCACTGGCAAATACAAGTCCATGCCAATGTCACCATGACACCTTATGGGTGGTTCAAGATTACGAGGCCGACTGAAAGGAGGAATCGTCTTTACACACGGCTTTTTTCCCCGGTCGGTCACCGATGTGGTCTTGTTTGTCAAGACCTTTATTATCGTTAGCTTATTACCAATCGGACCCGAAATTCCGGCTTGACAGATCATGAGACCAACGCCCACAGTACTAATATACTACCAGCCTCGTACTTGCCACACGCAGCGGTGGCCCACTCACCTTCATATAGTAGCTCAGCTAGTACTTATGTCAGTCACCATAATGCAGTACTAGATTGCATCTGTGACAGAAAAAATGATCACTATGTTCATGATTAGAATAATACAAAAAGTTATAATGGAAATGGGGCTATACAAAAAATGAAAATGGGGCAGGACAAGAGGTTCATAGTGAAGCTTTTTCGATTATGCAGTCATGGTGTACTACTGGCAAGGGCCTGGCGGATCGGCAACTATGAACCCGAGGTAGGGAGGGGGGGGGTCCTGGTGGGGTCAAAAAAAATTTTGGGACTGCATTAAAAAACAGCCTCAAATTGCGCAGAAATAATGAAAAAGGTTATTTTCAAACATTACAGCTCTCAACCCTGCGATTTAGATCAATCCATCAAGACTAACCAAGTCAGTCACCTTATATTAGGCATCACTTTGTTTCAATCCGTTGAAAAAAAATTTTCAAACCTTGCACGGTTTTGGCAAGTATGCACATTAGTTATTTTTTGTCCAAAAATTGATACACTGGTTTCGTAGATTGCATAGAGTATCATAATGAAGAAAGGAATCATACTGAATAGGGTTATCTTTGCAATAATCTACATCTTATCTTATCTAATCTTTGCGCATGTGATCTCAGATAATCCATATATGGCAGGAGAGGGAGGGGGGGGGTCATGCTGGCCTCAAAAAAAATTATGTGACCCCGGGTACTTCCTCGCCGATCCGCCAGGCCCTTGACATGGCTTCATTGCCACGGGAAGTAAAGGACCTTTATAACCATGCAGACCTCAATACTGCTTTGGAAAGAATTCAAACGGTAACTCAGTGTACTGATTGAAACCAATGATCAACGCCCATACACCTATTTCCCTCAAAGGATAGGATAGAATAGGATAACCCAGCTCAAGGACCCATTAAGGATACAGCCGGGGGTCCAGCAACTACACCGGCATCAAGGTGTACCGTGAGATGTTGGCCTGAGAAATTCTCTCTGTCAGGACCAATTACATACTCTCTGTCACAGTCAGGATCAAGTACTCGAGGCACCCGAGGTACAAAGGCACGTTAAAAGTTCTACTTTTCAGCATGATCAAAGTTCACACAAGAAAACAAAGGAGGGAAATAAATTCCACACAAGAAAACAAGGAGGGAAATCAGTACAATGATTATGATCAAAGTTCACACAAGAAAACAAGGAGGGTAGGTAGTACAATGATTATGATCAAAGTTCACACAAGAAAACAAGGAGGG
>ML180009.1:0-25311 GCA_004369135.1 Dendrothele bispora CBS 962.96 | reverse complement strand
CCAGGCCTACTAGGAATATGTTCCTTTTGGGAATTCAAACCCACTTTGATCCTCGCCCTAGCTGTTTCCAGTCTCGTCAACGACACAGCGGTATTTTTTGCCATAGCATATCGGCTCTATAGTATTTCCTTGTACGAATTCGATGTTTCCGAAAACGGATCCACGAATATTGGGTTCTCGAAGAGGAGAGTCTGGAGATTTATGCAAGGCAGGAATCTTTCGGCTTTGGCAAAAGCGATTTTACAAGATGGTCAACTGTTTTATTTGTAAGTGTTCCCCCAACTACGTTCCTCCTCTCATCGAAGTACACACTTATTAATTTTTACCTTGGAACCCGTAACTTGAAGAGCATCGTTCCTTATGTCAATAACCATGGTCATACTACTCTTCATTCCTTCCATAGACATCTCAGTCCGCATCGTTCTTCTCATACCATACGTGGCTGTGATGAATTGCATTGCGTGCTACGTCTTTCGTCATGTCCGTCTGGGAAATATCCCAGAAGAAAGTCTCAGTTCTGTAAAGAGCTCGTCGACAATGACTGAAATGGAGTTCAGGAGCAGTTTGCCGACTAGTTCGAGGCTGGTATAGACTCCAAGTGTTATAGAACAGAGATTAACACTGTCTGGTGTTCGGACTGATACGGGCCGAACGAACAGGCTTGGGATAGAAAGGACTAGCCGTTATGCTCATATCGCACGTCGAGATATGTAAAGGGATGGTTACACATTTGAAAGATCATCTATATGTTCTGGATTGTATTTTGTAATTCAATGTGAACTGCTCAGTACAGTGGCACGAGAACCTCGCAGATGTTTCAGGGTTCATATCCGATCATCTCTTCGGCAGCTATAAAAGCTGTCACTTTCGACTTTTGCAAGCCTGAAGGTTCGAGTTAGAGCGTGACTGCAAATAGTACATAAATCCGAGCATTGCGGAGACACGAATAAGTATGCGTTTTGACTCTTGGAAAAGAGGGTAAGTTATATATCCGTCAAGGACGGACTTCACTGGATTTTCTACAGTGTACATAGTCAATACACAGTACTTTGAGCGGTATACACGGCTTCGACTCACCGGGAGCCGTGATCCTTGCCTTGACTCATGTACATAAGTTCAAATAGAACTTTACGTCGACTAAACACTCGCACCACAACGCTCTGCCGGAGAATGCTGCTAGACATCTTGAATCATCGGCACAAGGATACCACCGTTCTCTTTCGAAGGTCTATTTGAATCGTATGAAAATTGCGTGATAAATCTACCTCGGATGGCCGTGAGCTCGTTTATGTGGTGATATCGCCCTGGAATCAATGTACTGCCATCAAGCCATTGCTTCGTGTGGCAAGGAGCTCGCCGTGCTTGTCATAATGCTAAACTCAATTTGATGGAGATAAGATAACGACTTTCTAAATGGGGATGTATGCGGAATGCTAGCCCGAGTTTAGTCTAAAGGGCTTCGTAATCGGGATGGTTAATAAGCTCCTCCGTGGTAGGCTTCCGGCTTTCAATCTTGCTGACCGCGATACCGACCGTCTTTTTTCGAATAAATATAACCAGAACCGGAACGGTACAAATACCTGACCTAGTGACACGTTCAAAACCTATGCTCCTCCCTCGTAACTTGATGGCAGAGTCTGTCAGTCCTCAACAAGGATTGGAAACGATTCTGGAGAGGCAAGCCCAAATAGAAGTGTTTGTGCTCTGCGGGACTATGGGTGTAAGTCAATCTTGCCACTGTTTCTATCGGTTCTGTTCAGATGGGACTTGAACATGACGGTTGACTATGGTTGATAGATGCTGTTCTGGGACATCTTAATCAATCTGCACAGCGATTATATCATTCTGTTCAAGAAGGGTAGAATTAGACTGCCCACGATAGTGTATTTTCTATCAAGGTAAATAATATCCATCACTTATTATCGTTTATGCTGTGCTCAACTCAGAGTCTGGATTACTAGATTCTCTGTGGTAGCATTTGAAATCTCTCTAATTTTATTTTACAGTCAGTCCTTTTACAATTGTCTTTTCGGCTTGTCAAACTTAAGCTCTGCCTTTTCCCCCTCTTGTCAATTGTAGCAACTCCTGGGATAGACTGCCACTTATGGACCACCATTGTCGAATCATTCTTCGCCATCTCAAATATCCTCATCTCTCTCATGTTCTTCCTTCGTCTCCGTGCCATATACCTCCAGAACCGCATCATCATCCTCGCCTTTTTCTTTTTGTGGGTCGGAACTAATATATGCGCAGTACTCGACGCTATCTTTCAATTTGTCACAGGAGCTCGCGTCCCGGGCTCACTAAATATATGTGCCTTTTGGGAGATCAGACCTACTTTGATCCTCGCCGTAGCTGTTTCCACTCTCATCAATGACACAGCGGTATTTTTCGCCATAGCATATAGGCTCTCTATAATATTTCCTTGTACGAATTCAATGTTTCCGAAAACGTATTCACGGATTCCGGGGTCTCGAAGTGGAGAGTCTGGAGATTTATGCAAGGCAAGAATCTTTCAGCTTTTGTTAAAGCGGTTTTACAAGATGGTCAATTGTTTTATTTGTAAGTGTTCCTCCTCACGACGACGTTCCTCTCATTGAAGTACATAAGCATTTATTAATTTTTACCTTTGAATCCGTCAACTTGAAGAGCATCATTTCTCATGTCAATAACCATGGTCATACTACTCTTTATTCCTTCCATTGACATCTCAATCCGCCTCGTTCTTTTCATACCATACATCGCTGTGATGAATTGCATCGCGTGCTACGTCTTTCGTCATGTCCGTCTGGGAAATATCCCAGAAGAAAGTCTCAGTTCTGTAAGGATCGAGTCGACAATGACTGAAATGGAGTTTAGGAGCAGTTTGCCGACTAGTTCGAGGTTCGTATATATTTCAAGTGTTATAGGACAGAGATAACTTCGTCTGATGTTCAGACTCGGATACGGGCTGAACAAAGAGGCTTAGGATGGAAAGGACCAGCTGTATACTTATTTCGCACATCGGGACTTTAATGATATGTACCAAAATTAAAGGAATGGTAATACATTTGAAAGAGGATCATACTCTGGATTGTATTTAGTGGTGTTTTACGATAATAATGCAAGGTGAACCGCTACTATACACATGCGGTTATACACTCTGAATACTTGAAAACCCACTTTCCCAATCCAAATCTGTCTGCTCCCCTCTATAAGAATCCGCATCATTTATGAGCGTTTCCGGATCTGCTGTTCGACGTCCCAATATCAACCAACATCGGCATAGTACGTCTTGCAGCTTTTGCCTCTTCTACTACCAGGAGAGTATCATAAGATACCCTAACAATGTAATGTTTTGCACAAACATGCCTACCCACATGAGGATAATTGTCGTAAGAAAAATAATACAACGATTCTTTTCCTCTTTTCGCGACGCACGTATCACAAATAAGAAGTTGTGAAACTCGCTCCGCAGATTGGGCAGTGACAGATCCATCTAAAATAAAATGATCAATCTGAAAACACAAAGTGATGCTTGAAGATACTCACAACAAGTAGCACAGATCCAGAAGTATCTTGCTTGATCTCGAGATGCAGCCTCGAGATCCTCGAAAATGAATGCATGGCAGTGCATACATTTATCATTGGTATCCGATCCGACTATTGGATCTCTTTCAAAAAGTCGGACTGAAGTGAAACCACCCAGAGGCATCTTCAGGAAGAAATCTAGCCCGAAATCTGAAAAATGAGGTTCGCGCAACGCTAGAGGTGAATCACCAAACGTAACATTGAATCTGTTTGATTTGTCCCTTCGGATTTTACGCTTGAAAGTCTCTATAAGTGAGTTCAGTCTGTCCGCCAAAGGGATGGACTGACGCCGCCTTTGTGTGTAGATTTCGGATGATCCGTTTGGCTGGATGATAAGAGGGGCATCATTCTCTGGTGCCCTGACAACGAAAGGACCCAGCTCCGTCGAACTTGAAGGGGTTTCGTCTGACCAGGCTTCTCCTATGACATTGACTGGTATCCCCACAGAATTAAAGTCGACCGACTTAGGCCTCAACCCCTGAGTACTCCTCCACATCATTATCAGATTAGAAGCGTATTCTGTAGCTTCGTAAACGTGTGTGCTAGTCGTTTGGAAGCTCCGGGGATGCAGGAAATCAATCCATTTAACAAAGACGTGATGTTTGTGGTTCATTGTGAAAGGGTGGTCTTGTACGAATTTCGAAGGAGGATCTAAACGAGACTCCAGATCCCCTGTCGAGAAACAGCGTGAACAGAAATTCAAGGTCGGATCATCCCAAGGACCGCCACGACTCATACAGACAACACAGATGTAACGAGGGCCGAGGATAATTTGACGGCATGAAGCACATTTGACATCACTCGAAGAAAAAATTGTCAATTGGCAGTGAACCAACACTAATCGCTGCTACTCACAAGTGCAAAGTTAAGCCAAAACTTGAGCGAGCGAGGGATCCATAAAACCTCGCATCCCAAGGTGTACTTATGAAACGGAGTTCATTGAGTCGATCCCAATCCAAATGTCGTTTGATGTCGAGATATAGGTATCGAGCCGATTCTGCTCCTTCTCTCAATTGTCGCAGTTTCTTGCTGACGAAATCGGGGGAAAGCTTTCCCCGCTTGGAGTTAATCTGATACAAAATGACGTTGTATGCAAACCCCCACAAGGATTTGCTCGTTCGTTCTGGTCCTATTACCCCATAAGAATGTCGAAAGGCATGAATCCAAGCAGGCGTTTGACTGAAGGATACTGTTCCCAATGGTTTAGGATGATTTAACTTGCCCCACTTTCCTGAAATCGTATTCTGTAGAATCGGTTCAGACTCTCGAAAAACAAATAGCATCTAAAGCTGGGTTACACCTACCGGCTGAAGGGTGTTCAGCTGACCCCGGACCTCGAGACGTAACTTAGGATCGTCCGCATAGTCCGGTTCACTGTCAATCATCATGTGTATTTTCTTGCTGTCCAGATCCACTACTCCCTTTACCTTCAAAAGACCGCCTGGGTAGGTACCCGAACCCAAGAATTGTCGTCTAGAACGTCCAGTAGGTGTTTTCTTCGTACTTCGAGTCGAAGTCTCGACCTTAAATTGGATCATCCCGTAGATCGCGACTCCCTTGTCGTCAAAGAGATGTCCAGACCAGTATCCATCGATCCCGGCTCCTATACAAGACTGAATTTCGATGGGGTCCGTAGAACCGTTCTGAAAGAACCGAAGAGACGGCGATGAATAGTGCAGAGAAGACTCGGAAATATCTCCAGCTTCAGATTCAGAAGGGTAATCTTCTCCGATTAAAGCAGCATAGGGATCCCCTCCAGTGAAGCTCATCAAATACTGAAGTTCAAAAGTTATAATCGATGTCGTCCGGACAAAAATTGAAGGATTGAACTTACCATGCCGTAGGCAAAGGTCCCCAGTTCAAGAAGTGGACTCTTCAACCTTTGAGTGTATATGGCTATGGCAAGTTCACCAGTACAGTCAATCTAAATGGATTATGAATACTATGAAAACTCACCATTCAAAGATGATATCCGGGACGCGACACTTTCAAAGATTTGCTGCAGAGACTGGATGGCAATCTTGAACTCCTTTCTGTCAAGTACAACCCTACAACCGGATTTTATGAGAGACAAATGGCGTCGTAGAAGGAGATAAACAAGAGGATAAAGATTCTGTGTATGGATTAGCAGCAGTGGATATGGATAGAAGTAAAATTTACCCTCTCGATTTGGTATTTGCCAATCACTAACGCGAGTGTATCCTGCGCATCGATTTCATACCGCAAAGCCTCTAATTTTCTTTCCATTCGTTGTTCCTCGGTTTTCATATAGGCATAAACCTTCTGTACGAGTCGAGCATCCAAATCTTTAATCGCTGAAGGAACGGTGGACTTGAGGATTTGATCCAATACAAACATCTGGTTCAAGTAATTATCGACAAGCGAGCGATTTGTTGGAAGTACTTCCTCCAGCATTCTATGTGCTTTGGTGAGCATTGCTGCGATCTTCTGTCTATACTTCCATATGGCGAAATGTCTTCCTGAGAGCGGTCTGTTCCAGCGGCTATCAGAATGATGAGTGAGATGCGACTTACCGGCTGCCCAGTATGCAATCCATTGAATCAGACTGAATTTGATTTAGCTTTGAGTCAAGAGAGATATAGCGCTTTAGTCTACTGACCTCCAGCCTTCAGGCCTTAATGAGAGGATTTCGTTTGCCTCCCACACGCTCACATAGCCACTCATGTCACCATCAAATATTTCCACCAAAGGTTGGAGGTTGGTGATATTGATGTATTTTAGTGCCCAAGTATCTGCAGCTCGTTTCTTGGCTTCGTTGAAAGCTCTTCGCAGAGCAAGGGTCTGATGTTCTTGGCTGGATTCGGTAGTAAGCATTCGGCTAAAATGTTCCACTTTTTCAGCAATATTGTGTTCAGCTGCGTGGTAGTCATGAAGGGTAGAGACGAATTCAAAGGCTGGGACTCCTAGCTTCCATCCCTTAAGAACAAAATATCAGGAATTGATCACCAGGCATTGAGAAGTATTTTACCATTTCCTTCCAAATCGCACGCAGTTCCTGTGTCCAGAGATTTATGATATGGACTTTTTTCAAGAGAGTTATGGATGCTTACAGGGTCGTGAACTCGATCGTGAGCACCTTCTCGGATAGCTGCAACAACTCTGTCTCCCTGTTTCACCACAGTCTTTTCGATATTCTTGAGTTGTCGTTCCTGTTCACGGAATTTTCGAAGATAAGTCTTGAGATTTTGCTTCAAGACATCGTCCACGTCTTCGTTCAGTTCCTCTTTGACTAGTGCTACCACACGATCAGAGACTTTTTCAGATCTCCAGGCTTGTGGAACGGCATTCAAGCTCCTTGAAGATTCAGAATCTTCGATAGAAACGGGGGAACGAGGTCGATAGTGATGCAAAGGTTGAGTGGTTCTATAACCGTAATCTTCTGCATATCCATGAGGGGTCATTGAAGGTACGTAGGCGTTGGGAGTGACATGAGGATTTCGGGTATCCATGTTGTATGTCGGTATAGCAGGCGGTATAATAGGCGGGCTTGGGGGTCTGGCATAACTGTAAGACCGATGTCTTGATCGAGAATTAGTCGGCATGTAGGTTTCGTCCACTTGACCGCTGTGATAGTGATGGATCCTGGAAGTCTCGTATGTCCATTGTGGAGTTGATTCTTGAGCGCGAAGACCAGACTGTCCATGATTGTGCCGTCCACTAGTCCTTTCATCTTCATTTTCGTATCTGGATCAGAATTGCCCTTGAGTGATCATCTATTCAATGAACCCCGAGAACCGTCACCCACTTCTTTTTGAGTTTCAGTAGTTCCTTCAAAATTTGATCGTCCCGCATACAGGTTTCCGCTCCACCCTTTTGTTCAATGAATGCGATTATCTTCTGTTCCAGCGGAGTCTGGAGAATCTGGAAAAGAAGGATTAAATTGATATGCGTTCCCATTGCTCTGAGGCTTTAGTGAGACGCCAGCAGCATTCCAATATGGGCGACTATCTGTTTGCCGGCCATCTCTCGACCTCCGAGAGGGTCCCAAGTACATGGAAGAAGAAAACAAGAGGTGTTAAGCGCCGTCATATAGCCATCACTGGGATAGTGCTAAATGTCATTGTCATGTGCACTGCAGTAATCAATATTGTCGCAGTACTTTTTTTCGGATGTCATGATGTTGCTAGATCAATCGATAAAGATCAATCTCATTAGTTGAGACATCGTGTACGGTCGTTGTATCAGTGGTCACTTGGGTCGGGCATTGTCATCAGTGGGACGAAATTCTGGGGGAAGACCTGTATACTTATATCAAGAACGGCCTCGCTGCGTGTGATAGGTACGAGAGTCACAAGGCGCCTTTTTCATTTGCACGAGCATTTAAGCGCTTAGGACAATACTTTAACGCTGACCGGATAAAGCCCGGTGCCTAGAATGAAAGGTCGTGCCTCCCGCACACAGCCGGCACATGTACATGCTTTCTGCACGCATTTTTTTTGAGTCTATAAGTAGTATCCTTCCAAATCAAACCATAAAACCAGTAATAGAGAATTTTCAAGCAAGAGGCACTGCAAAATTTGAGTGCGTCCTCTCTGCAAGAGCATTTCACTTGGTCAATCGACATCTTTCCTCGCGTGGAACATGATTCCTAGACTCGGACCAGCCACCGAAGTAAGTAGCAGTTTGACACCCATAGTCTACACTGCCAGTTTCAACTTTCATCACTAGAATGTCATCTCAAGAAATGAAAGCGGCCAGGATGCAAGTAAATTACAATACCTGGGTCCCGATCATAGGCTATGATGCTGGCTAGTATTCAGCTTAGAGAACTGATCAATATGTTTTCCATTGCTTCTCGTGCATCAAAAAAACTAAGTTAAATTCATTTCGCATCACCTTTTTAATGCAAGGAAAGGCCAAATTTCATATCCTTGAAAACATGTCAACCTTCGTGCATGCTTGTTGAGTTGAACGGAGAGTCTGCAGCACGTACTTCTAACACGGATCAACACGCCTCAAAACTGTCAATCCTGTATAAACTCAACCTGTTCCAGGGTTCATATGCTGCCAGGACCCAGGCCTGTGTCAAGACTGGGATCGACATAATGATATTGTTGTTCGGTCCGAACATATGAGGTTGCAATGGTATGTATATGAAATGTGTTCTGCGTGATTATACATGTAAGTATCATGCACATACAGTGAGGATTTTACAAATCTAAGTATAAGGATACAAATCTAGAGGGAGAGATCATCGAGTTTCGTAAAAGGAAAGAAATACACTCATGAGAAAAAAAAAACAAAACAAAACGAGTAATTGTCCTTTGGGAAGAGAACAAAGGTAAACAATAGAGATAGTTCCTCAGTTACGTCCCAGCCCCGACGCCAACGTTGACCTCACTGGAGGAATGTTCTCTTTACCCCTAGGAATCACCTTCCTAAGACCCTGCTTCTGCGTTTGAGAGTCCCCGCGTTTCCCCAACGTCCAACCGAAACTAGAACCAACCACACCCTTCTTCAAGTCACGAGTTGATCCCTTATGAAAAAGCGAAGTGACCACTGACTTCTCGTCTTTTCCGCATTCATAGACGTCCACAAGGGCCTTTTCATTATTACGCAAACCAGAAGCGTTCTGCAACCTGGGGTTTGCAAATGAATCAGGAGACGTTAATGACGTTGACTCGATGGGAATAGGAAGACTCGATATAGGGGTACGAGCAGGTGTCTGAGGCTGGTAGGGTGACGTTGACTCGGTGGGAATAGGAAGACTCGAGATAGGAGAACGAGCAGGTGTCTGAGTCTGATAAGGTGAACGAGATCCCAAGAGACTCGCAGTAGTACCAGCAACGCAGTCCAACTCCACCCCATGCCCACCTTGTAACTCTTCTCCTTCACAGTCCAGGATCGATCCAAACCCAGAAATAGGAACGGACGCATTGTAAAGATTGCAAGTATAGCTGTCCTCGTCATCAGACCGCTCGAGCTCTACAATCTTCACGTCTGTACCCAAATCCATCTCTACAACTTCATTTCCATTGTTGTCGGTGGAGGTACTATAAGCATCAACGGCCTCTTCAAGCCTAACAGATCTTGCGTGACACAAACTCGTCTTCTCCGACAATGCATCTGCACTGCGTACCAGCTTGCAATTGTCCAGCGACTTGATCGAACCAGTAGGATAACCACCGCAAGCGGCTGGTGTACTAGTAAAGACACCGTAGTCATCAAAGCTGCAGTTCGCAGCAGGCACCCAAACCTCAGGTGATGCAAATGTGGAAAGCTTTTCACCTCCTCTCGCAGGCGTCTCCAGCAACGAGGAAACACTCGTGTCAACTGTGCACTGTGAGAGATCACCCAAACTACCCATCATCTCCCTAGTACTCCCATTCAAACCTGAGGGATACCCAATACTACCAGCCAAGTCCACCCCAACACCAAAACTAGTAGAGGAGGAAGAGGAAGAGGCAACGCCCAGACTCAAAGACGACGACGACGAAGGGGTGAAAAAACCCTCAGTCGGAGGAGTCAACCTAGACCCCTCAGTGTCACCAGCAGACACCACCACCGCCGTTGAAGCAAGATCGAAAGCTCCGAGTCTCTGAGAATGAGAATGAGAATTCGAAACACCGGAAGTTGAACAGGAGATACACGGAGACTCCGTAACCAGATCGTCCCACTCTAACGGGAGTTTGAAAGATGCAAGATCACCTTCTACGCAGTGATCATGACTGCAGGAGTCGGAGATATCTCTTGTTTCCGGGGAGAGGTTATCTCCAGACGAAGAAGCTCGAGTTCTGATGTCTCCTGTGTGTATGCGTTTGGGCTTGTTCTCGGGAAGGTCGAGAGAGGAAGAATAGGATGTAGAAGAGGAAGAAAAGGAAGAGGAGGAGGAGGAGGAGAAAGAGGAGGAAGAAGAGAAAGAGGAAGGAAAACGGAAATGAAGTCCGTCCTTGTTAAACGCAGACTGACTGCGTCCATGGGCTTGAGACTGTCGAAGAACGTGAGGTTTGAGCTTCAAACAAGAACGAACATTGTTGTTGCTATCTGTCCGATTATGTCTCTCCCCGTAAGGTCGGGTGCGGTCACCAGCTGAATGGAATGGTCTGATAACTGAAGAGTTAGGGCTGAAAGGGTGTTTACGTGCGACGCGGGAGCCTGAGTAAGAGCTTGAGCTAGAGGCTACTAGACTGGACCCTACACGCGTGGGCATGGACCGTATCGAGGGTATAGAATGGTTGGAGCCTGTACACGTCAAAGAAGTCAACGAGGACACGGAGGATATGCTTGGAATACAAGAGAGCGATGGAGCGGAGGCAGTAGAATATATAGGAGATGAAGTGGGACGGTCAGATGATGTAGACTTCATAGGTCGATGTGAACGACTAGGGGAGGTAATAGAACCATGGCTTGCTCGTGTTATGTCTTCTGTGGTCGTCTTGAATTGAGAGCCAGGGCTTGAGTTTCTAGGTTTCAGAGGGGTAATTTCCGTAACAAATCTTGTGACAGGTATTCCTTCGCTTCCTCTTGAGCTTGAGGGCTGGCCCAGGCCATGTCTTGAAGACGCCGTTACAGTCTCTGCGCGACGCGCGCGTAGGGTCTTCAGGGTGGGTGAAGCTGGCACCTGGGTTTGGGAGTCCGGGAAAAACGCTTGACGGTCGTTACGGTAACGAGTGGCGCAGTCTTTCGTTGGGCGAAGAATCTTGCGAATATCATGAACAGGTCTTGGGTCATGTGTAGTTGGAATACCGTTGTCAAACAGCGTGAAGGCCCTTGAGTCGACTGAGAAACCTTGACCACCTAGAGCTGGTACTGGACGCATGTCTTGACCTGTAGTATTATAGAAATATGCGTTCATGGCTTGACCAGTCTGAGTTTGAGCCACAAGAGAGTTGTTAATGAAACACTGCACGAAAGGACACGATCGGAGACGCACCACAAGA
This sequence comes from Dendrothele bispora CBS 962.96, assembly GCA_004369135.1. Classification (NCBI taxonomy): domain Eukaryota; kingdom Fungi; phylum Basidiomycota; class Agaricomycetes; order Agaricales; genus Dendrothele; species Dendrothele bispora. Next base: position 13,840 of record ML180009.1, on the reverse strand, counting down.
GAGGTGCAAGCATATAAAGGCATATAAACGACCCTGACCCCCACTGCTGTTAAGATCTTCTCAACCTTCATTTCCTTTTCCTCGCTATCCTCAGGCGCGCCTTCTACCGGCCAGATGTCGAATTCTCGCGACCGTGACGAAGCTATACATGGTATCTCATACATTACGATTGCGCCGATGCCCATTTCATTCATTCGGATAAACCGACGTCGTAGCAATTCAAATGACGAGTAATTTGTGTTTAGAGCAAGAAAAGGATGTTCTGGTTGACTTCCTTCATGGCGGTCGTGCTGAGCCAAATCAAGTTTGGGTCTTGGGTGAATGCTGGATAGGCGGAGGTCGTTGAGGACGTGTTTAGCCAGGGAGGCTCGCCAAAGGGTGCTAGCAGGAAAAGCAGAAGGGCGAGACACTACGGGGGCACCTGAGGTCTTGATCTCTGGTGTCGAAGAGTTGTCGGAAAAATCACTGCCAGGTCCTTCGTCGCAAGAGATTGAAGTGGGGGGAGCGGGGAGGAGAAGGCGTTGAATTGTCCAGGACCAAGAAGATGAAAATGAAGAAGACATCTGAGAAGAGAGGAGAAGAGAAGAGAAGAGAAGGAAGAGAAGAAACTAAAGACAGAATGACCAGTGGTCCAAATTCAAACGCCGCTGGGCCGACGGTAACAATTTTGAGCTAAACTCTGTCACAATCATGACACGTTACTGTTGAGGAAGCTCGAGGAAATGGAGACAGATTTATAGGGTAGGTGTCATGGATGGTAGGTGAGTATAAACGTCGACAATTTGAAAATTCTTCAGCACTGTTCCCTCAATGGCCTGAGTCCGTCAGCAACTGTTCTTCTCCACAGTCCTACTTCACTCCTTGCCGGTGAATGGCATTCTGGCAACCACACATAGATCTACAAAATTTTCAAATTCACGATACAAGGAAACGTCAGCTCGAAAACTCCCGCTGATCGTTATACTGCGATACAAATTGCTTTCCTGAAGGTACTTCCCGGAAGCCTGCGTTCAGCTCTTGGACCTTGTCCGGTTTGATAGACAACTCCTCTTCCTCCTGAGGACCCCTCCGGTTAATAAACTCCTCTTCCTCTCTTCAACCTCGACTTGGTGATATTCGAGCATATTTCAAGAGGGCTTTCAAGACTCAAGAGGCAGGAATTCCTACGAAAAAGTCTAGTGTACAAGTACCGATAGGAAGAGGGTGAAGCTATAGGGCGTCGAGTACTCTGCGCCTCGCATTGAGATTTCTGTGAACCAAACAGACAATGGCCATGCGTATTCATCGTGGAGCTCTATTAGTATTTCATCATTCAACGATCATTATGCCATCAAAAATTGCGTGTATGGGGTGTATGAGGTGCGAGATTACGAGGCCGACCGAAGGGAAGGTATCATCTTTACTCAACCCAGTCGTTTAGCTGATGTCACGAAACATACATTCTCCGATTCTAGATCGGCCTCGTACATGCCACGCGAAGCGACGGTCCTCATTTTCATTTCATGATTTTATAAACGTTTAAAGTGAATACTTTCTGTTCTCCCATTATTTTGTGATCCTCATTTATAATAATTTAGACGAAGTATAACTAAGGTAATCTAACAACGCAAAAAAACACCAATTTAGTACGTTATTGTACCAAGAATATTCACACGGTGCCACTGCATACACTTGCTCTTTCATCTACAACTTGAAGACGACATGACCCCAGGGGTTTTTCACCATTTTGCTCTCCCATTTGATCGAGTGTTCGGGATTTTCAAACGTGGTCGTCGGCGGGATCAAAGGACAGCTCCGTCTGGGAAGACGACGAGCGACGGACATGACCCATTACATGAAAGATCCAGCTCACGACCACAACCGTTACAAGTCGAAAACTCCTCGAGCCCGGCCCCTGATGGTGTGAAGAAACCAAAGGAAGAGTTATCAGCGACCTCAGCTTCCGAGATGTTCGGCATCCTTTCGGGCACGACACTGCTTATGTTGGAGGGCCTACGAACCGCAGCCAAGTTTGCACCAGTACCCTACCTGGGCGAAGCGGCTGATCTGGCTTTGCGTATTTTCGATATTTTGCAGGTGTGGTGTGTTTGACTTCTGGCAGAACGATTTGGTTAACTATTTTTGTTTGTTCCTTTGTCTTAGGGAGCCCATGGGAACAAGAAGGATAGTCAGGCCCTCGCTGAAGAATGTGTTTCTCTGGTCTTCACTGTCGAGTCCACTTGCAAAGAGTTGATCAGGGACAATAATCCTCTTCCTCCGGATCTAACAAACCATTTAGGCTTTCTATGCGAGTACGTTCTTTCATCTTTTTTTTCCCGATGGCTATCTAATATGTCACATACATAGAACATTAAAAATCATCCAAGGATTCGCTGTTGAAAAAGCAAATCGTTCATTCTTCAAGCGGTTTCTTACTAAGAGCGATGATGCTGGAGCTATTCAGAGTCACAGGGAAAAGGTGAAAAGTGCACTTGACACTTTCGCGGTGAGAATAAATTTATATCTTTATTTTAGATCCGCTGAATAAGTTCGTTTTCAAAGCTCCAGTCTCAGATCACCCTCCGTCAAATGTGCGATCGAATACTAGCGGAAGTGAAGGCCATTAAAGACTCCGCAACCCCACGTTCGGCTGAGATCAATTCTGGTCCTTCTCAGGTCACTAGCTCCAACCCACCTCCGCTTTCAACACACGAATCGCAGACATCCTCTGATTCTGGCCGCCGTAGGAAAAGACTCCGCAAGGCTACGAGTTATCCGGTTGACGATACGACAAACAGAGGTCCCAACATCTCTTTCTTCAACAACGCGTCTAACATTACAGGCTCGGGTCTCCGCATTAACAATATTGCAGGGAATCAGCATATCGTGTCAAATTCAAGCCACTCAAATATTACGAATTCCGGCAACGCCTATAATACGGTTATCGGAAATTATGGCCCTGAAAGTAGGGCTCACAAGGGGAAAAGTTATCACGGTGGTGATGAATGGAATTTTACTCAAGGTAGCAGCAGAAACAAATTTGGGATGGCAACTAGATATGGACGCAGGAATGATAGTGATTCTGATGACTCATTTAAGACTAATTCAGCTCGAGGAACACGGAATATAGGCGGGGACAGGCGGAACTAGATTCTTTGGGAAGAGAAAATTTCTACACTATCGTAGCCAGGAGGCTAAAGGTACTAGCAAGCACCGCCAATTCAATCAAATATGGTTTTCCGACCTATGATTCCGGTTGTTTACAAGCCGCGGTTCGATGGTCACTCAGCTTCCAGCTGGCTCACGCAAATCTCTGTTGGGATGTGTGTCCCAAAGTACAGAGTTTACAAGCCATTCACTTGTAATTTGATAGTACAGGTTACTAATTTTACTTGTACTCAGATACTTAATACAGTTACAATTTGGACTTCTACATTAGGTTTTACTTGTGTTCGGATACTTAATACTACAGTAAAAACAATTGGACTTCTATGTTGGGTATATAAATTACTATGGACAGTAATATTCATAATTTACTTTACATTATTCCTTTATTCATATACTATTAGAATTATACTTTTTATATAGACATTGTGCTCTTTTAGTTTAAATGACAGCATACCATCTTTGGCTTTACTGCCAACTCTCCTGATGAGGTTGTTCATTTTTCTGATCGGAATCATCCATCTCTTCATCATTGGCTTCTTCAGCCACTTCATCAATATTTGCAAGATTGAATACAGGGTACATACAACGTCAGAGTCTGCTTCCGGACTTCCAGGTCCCTTTCTTGGAGAAATTAGCAATACAAGAGCTACCACCAAAGCCAAGAGCACAACCTTGACTTCATGGTCGTTGATTAAGAAAATGGGTCGTTGCATTCATGCAGCATGTACAAGGCCCTTATCGCATGACAGGAAGGAGATTACCGGTATACCAAATGGGTTTGTGTAATGAAACAAGTGCCTGTCAGCAATGCAGGTTTAGTATGAAAGGGAGTGGGCCATCACTCTGCATGGCTATTATGAGGCCGTAAGGTATGGATCCTGGGAACAGCAAGACCAAATGAGGTTGGCACCTTCCGCAGACTCAAGTCTTGTAAGAACGAGTCCTATGTAAACTCCGGCCTCATAGAAGATAAGTCCTTTCCTTATCACACATAAGTATGCCTTTCATTTTTTGTTCTATTCCACATGTTTTCCTCATTCTATTTTCTAAGTCATTTTGAGGCCGAATGAAATGAGGATGAGTTCTTACTAAACTCAAGTTGCACAGGTGGCTATGTCATGCTCCTTTCCTCATGTCAACTCCATTTGAAAGGTAGATATGTGTTCCTCTGGTTAAGTATGCCAAGTTCGGATCTGCAAGACTGCTATATCAAACGGCATCACAAATTCTCAGGTAGGCCTGCTCGGCAACAATGGATGCCGGAACTGACAGCATTGTATCTGCCACGTGCAGTGATGGCCCACTCATCTACTTCATATACAAGGACAACTAACCACTTCCACATTTTCGCTGTTACCTTCTCAATTACCTTGTGTATCATTCATATTTTTATGACCTTGTTTCATGAAAATGCATGAGCCATATATTCCTCATTACTTTCAAATGTTCTCCTCGTGTATAATATTACCTACAGATATCTTCCTCATGGACACCACTACTTAGAGTAGCATGTAGCACATGAGGGCTCTATGTATTTAAGTAGATACAAGTCAAGCCTAAACTTCAACTCAATCTTTTGAATCTGCACCTCAAAGTCTTACTCTAAGGACTCTTCGAGTCTCATGTCTAAGCCATCTCAGAACCTTGGTTGACAATGAAGGCTCTTTAAACATTGAAATGCATGACAATCATGACTGCAGCATTAAATCCTTAAAGTACAGCTTAGCCTTCAGTCATAACACCTCAATAATTGTATCCACAAATTCTGGGTAGGAAGAAATTGTTAATGTATTTTGATTAGAATTCCCAGAAAAGTTTCTGGAGGTTGGTGTAGAACCAGCAGCTTAGCAAGCTAAAAGCAGCTCTGGTTCTGTGTCCATGTCCACCTCAGCTATTGTGAGCTTGCTTGGAGCTGAAAGATTACTCACTTCCTCTTGATTGGATACAAGAGAGTCAGGCAATGTTTGAGGTATGGTTTCTTCAATCTTGCCTAGACAGTGTTGCCATGGACTCTTTTGACCCTCGTAACTGATAGCTTCCTCAGTCCTCCCCAAAGACAGTTCTCTAAAGGTACATCAAAAAAGACTTGAGCAGTCCAAAACAAAACAAAACTATTAAACTAATGATGGTAGGATTAATATGAATGAATCTTGAGCCATTGTTTACAATTCCGAGTCCGAGAATTAGATCACAGTGATTATCATTGAGTGATCATGATTTTTGAGCATTACTTAGCTGTAGCAAGAAGCTTTATTTATATGTTAAACTGTTGAAAAACTTGCCTGTGCATAAAAATACCAGACCAGCCTTTTATCCAAGGGCCTGGCGGATCAGCGACCATGGAACCGATGTAGGGAGGGGGGGGTCTTAGTGGGGTCGGAAAAAAGTTTTGTGACTTCACTACAAAGTAGCCTCAAATTGGGCAGAAATGATGGATACTTGTAAGATACTGGTAAAAAAGCTTGATAATGTGCATATTCAGTCTTTCGCACCAATACACTGATAGTCTCATAGAGATTATATGTGATATTACTTATTTTAAAACCAAGAAGGACTTTACAGTGTCAAAAAACCATGTCTAAAGTAATTTCAATGAACTGCAAAAAATCAAATGATGGACAAGGATCTCCAAAACGTGCATGACGACTGATATTGTAGTACTTATCTGTAATCTACATCTTCTCTTTAATCTAATCTTCCACACGTGATCTTAGATAATCCATATAAGGCAGGAAGGGGGGGAGGGAGTCATGGTGGCCTTGAAAAAATTATGTGACCCTGGGTACTTCTTCGCCCATCCGCCAGGCCCTTGAGAATGGAGCTAAAGAAAAACGATGTGACAGCCGGCATGAGAAATGCTTTAGGAAGCTATAATGTAGGCCACCATAGGTGTTTGTTGGGGAGTAGCACATCCTATAAGTGTTTGACGCGTTTGGAGTCTTCAACGTGACACGAAGTCCTCTATCAGGTGGGGGCAATAGGATTGTTTCATGATGTGATAGGGTGTTGAAAATGAGCTTGAGGATTAGGCCTAGGGCTTACATTCTGTGTACAGTAGTACTATACTGACTAGGGAGATGTGACAAGGATTGCGTCAATTTGTTTCTCTCCGGCTCCTCTGAAGATTTTTCAGGTGGGGCCTAGAGAAATCTGAACCGTTTCTAACTAAATAAAAACGCTCAAAATTCTCGTTGCAGATTAGATCTAATAGGCCACCCCAATTTCCCCTCCACTTGAGCGGGCTTCGAGATCCACGTGGCGACATGGCTCCAAAGGTCACCTGGACTTTAGATTCGGTACTCATAATTAGATAAAGTACTAGTACTGCTACTGTGCATCGCCATGTCCCCTTATACGCTGGGGTGATCGACGTGCGGTGTAGTCGTCGTTTGTGCAACAAAAGCTTAGGGGAGGCGCAAAAGAAAAAGGTACTACATTCGAGAGACAACAGACTCAGTGGGGCACGTAGCAACAAGCTTTTATATGAGTGACGTAGATATCCCGTGGATTTCGAAGTCCGCCTGAGTGGAGAGGAAATCGGGGTGCCCTATCGTTTTGAAAACCTTCTACATCTGTTCTTCATCCCGCTGAATGCCGAACAGACAGGATATAAATTGCTCATGAAACAAGTGGTGTCACTCACTCCACAAATTCTCCACAGTATCTATCATCAGCAAGGTTCAATCACGAAAGAAGCAATTTAGTGAATGGCACCTGTGCAACCTTGTAGCATACCTCATCAGTACCATAAATAAAATTGATACACTACTGAGCAAGCTGGGTTACGAGGCCCTTTAGGGACTAAACTTGACCACAAAAGATCCCAGGTACTTACCCCATTAGTATCGGAAAGGCCTAAAGGTGCTTAAATCCGTCAAGAATCATAGCACCCTTGATTTTCCGATAAGATTAAAAGGTTACTTTACTGGCCCTCATACAAAGCAATGGCCCAGATCTACTTGTGGCATTGAGCAAAGAAAATTATGATGCCCTTCAGATCTCGTGCTTAATTATTCGGGGTTCATGGATAGTAGTTGTGCCATACTAGATGCTGAGACATCCAGTCCGGCATGAAACTCATTACTGGTTGGTATTAGGCCTCGTATCTGCCCACACAAAGCGATGGCCTTCTTTTTCATTTGAAGTTGGATCAGTACTGGTGGAGACACTCACACAAACGTTACAACAAGCTTCTAGTGTGACAGATGCTTTCTGATCTGAAGCTGTATTAATCAATAGAAGAGTTCACATGGAGCTGGGGCTCCACCGGTGCAAGGGATCTTGCACTGGATGTTGCACTCTGATAAATTGATATTGTGGGAGAGTGGACAGCCCCTATGACTCTTATCACCTCGCATTATACATATAAGCCCATGCCTATGATGTTAGAGACCGCCAACAGTAAGATGTCCACCTCTGAAAACAACCGTTACTTTGTAAATCCCTTGGAAAGCGAAAATTACTCTTTTTTCATCCAATTGAGCCTCCCATTGATGGTATGAACCCATTCATGTCTCGGATATATCAGAATAAAAACTTACCCTTTGATCATAGTTTTGTACACTATTATATGGTCCTGAGCCTTTTGACAAAAAATCAAACATAATTAGATTACTGACATTTTACTCTTGATTTTGCAGGTGCCTATCTGGTCTTGTTTGTAACTTGCACATACATTATTACGCATCGGAAGGGTTGTATCAAGAAGATGCAACTTGTTGCTATAGTGGCATTGTTTGTGTCTGCTACCTTGGGCTTCATTTTTAGTTGCATCTATACCTTTTTACGTATCAAAGAGCAAGTCATCGGTGACCTTACACCATCTCCAGAAGGGTACGCATTACCGGATATCTCGAGGTATGTATCATTTTCATAGAAGAATATTTCACCATCACTTATATCATGGCCAGCGTGATTGTATTTGCACTCTATGTTTCAGCAAAGTAAGTCTTTACTTTTAAATGTTCTCAAGTATCTTTGGGCTAATTTCAGAGCCTAGTATTACTGCAGATGTTGTTTTGGTAAGGCTTGCCGGAGATAACTTGATATGAACTACTAACTCCTAGAGAACAGATTCATAGATGCTACAAGATTTGGGGAGCTAAAAAAAAAATAATTGTGTTTCCCATATTCATATCAATCATTAACAATGGTTAGTCTTCCAACTATTCTAATGTAATGGCTGCTGAGATTGGTCATTAAGGTCTTGCATTAGTGGAGTTGATTACTGAGGTGGTTGAGAGAGTAAATTTTAGTCTGGTCATTGGTGGAGATGGATTTGGAGAAACATCAATGGAAAGACTGCTGGGTCTTGGAGAAGTTACATTAAAGTCTTTCTTGGCAGTAAACTTTTTCACAAATTTACTCATTCCCTTGATGATTGGTAAAATGGAAATTTCTCCTCTGCCATCATCCTTTATTGACCGATGTCTGCTCTTTAGCTGGCCGCATCTGGTGGATTGGACATCAAGTCTCCAAATTTCTTCCCAAAAACAAATTCCACCCAACAAGATATGCTATGGCAGCTTGGTATGCTTCCTTACCTTGAGTTTGCATTACATAGTTAACATTCACTGATGGGCAGCCTCGAGTCTGGAATCATGTACCCTTTGGCTCTTATTCCTGCTCTAGTTTTGGCCCTTGACCAAACATTCGGGTTTGATACAGAGCTCATGGATCCCTTAAGTTTAATGCCAATCCTGATTCAAATCGTGGTGAGGGGAAATTTCCTATGCTTTTCATTTGTTCCTGATGCTAATCAGTGAGAATGCAGGGAATAGCACCAACATTCATCATTGTACGTGTTGCCCTTGGCATAAGCATTGAAAATGTGCAAGACACCATCCATAAGAATGAGAGAAAAGGGCAAAACAATCAGGTGCTTTCAATGTGGGAAGCCAACCGCAATATTGATGAATGCAGCCAAATTGAACAATCTACTGCATAAACTCTATTCATGGTCATATGTTTGGAGAGGATCAAGTTTCTGTACATATACTTTTGCATATTTATTTCCAAAATAAACCTTTTATAACTTGCTGTTGAGCCTTATATATATGTATCACTCCTTTCATTGCTTTTGAACCTCAAATTCTATTCATATTGCTTAGTTCTTTGACAAGCACTTACAAGTGGATCTGCCAAGCAGCCACAATACTTGCAAGTATTTTGCTCACAGGTCAAAGTACTCATATCTCACAGGTTCATGCACAGGTATGCGTTTTACAAAATTCCAGAAATTAAATGTCATTTTTCACAACACCAAAGTCTTGTAAAAATCACTGTAATTTGTAAATGATGGATAGTACACAGAATCCATAATATGGTTGCTGAAACTTCATTATAAAATGATGTAATTTCCTCGGTCAGCTTTGCCAGCTTGTCTGCTTGTTGCCAAGCGGCAAGTCATAAAGCCTGACAAGTCAACACATCATACTGTGTTATCTATAGTGGTGCAACATGCATCACCCTTAAATTTAATGATTTGCTATTACTAAAATCCTTTGGCTGGTCCCTTGTTAATTGCTTGGTTTGATCAGCCAAAAGGTCAAAACAAGCTGGTCAAATCAGGCTCAAGCATTCCCAAAGGAGTTACAATGTTGTTGAATGATTATATATTCTTTTTATTTGTCTCTCATTGGTTTCTCAGCCTTTTTGATTTTGTCTCGAAAATTCTGTATTCACCTAGTTCCATGATACTTTAATTTTTGCGACAGCAGTGGTGGACTAGTGGAATTGGTAAGGATCCAGCTTCATCGTGAAATGACGTGATTCCTTTGGCCGGCTTTGCTGGCTTGTCCGCTTGTTGGCAAGCGGCACGTCACAAAAATTCAATGGTTACCGAGGCAATTTGTTACCAAAACCCCGTTGGCTGGTCCCCTTGTGACTTGATTGGCTTGACCCGCTGAAAAAAGCCGAAAAAAGCCGGTCAAATTGGGGTCAAGCAATCCTAAAGGAGTTACGATGTTGAGAGTGGAGATGTGTGAGTTTTGAGTGACTTATAAGAAGCATAACTTGAACTATGTACATAGCTGATTTTTCGGCAGTTCTCTGGGGAAACCTTTGCTGCATTGAATATTATATTAAAAACCAAGGAGTTCACAGTATTTTCAGAAAACCTTGTCCAAAATTAAACAATTTCAATGGACAGCAAAACACAAGATGATGGACAAGGGTCTCCAGAAATGCTGTAAAGGTGCACGAAAATTCAATAATTTCTTAGGAGCGCTTATCATCTTATCTTAATCTAATCTTAATACACGTGATCTTGGATAATCCATATAACTCATAAGTGACTTCCCGGTCTCATTCACAAACTTCCCGGTCTCGCTTACAGTGACGTGGCCAAATATAGCACCTTCTAAATCGGGTGCCGCCCAGCACAGCCACACTTCAGGATCACATGCGTGCGGCCTTAAGCGCTGTTGCCGACTACCTGTACATCCGGCTGGTACTGGTGCTCGGTCGTGGGCGATGGCTGAGCCACCTCATGGTGCCATGTATTTGGCCACCACTGTATCTGCAACTTTCCGAGATTATTTTATCCCATCTTATCATGTCTATCTAGTCCCAAATAGTAAATGTAAGCCCCTGTCGGTGAGCAACTGGTGGTCATTCTCATCCCTAACAAATATGGTAATAACTACAAGGCCAGTACATGGTCTTCAGTACTGCCAACAGCTCGGAATGTATCTCGAGAATGTGTTGTTTTCAGGTATGTTTCCTTTTTAAGGAGGATAAAGAATTTGTCAGCAAGACAAGTAGCCAAACATACCACATCCTTGGCAAACAAATTGGATGACGTAGTAAAAAAATGACATAAAAGTGAGGTAAGATTCTGCTTAGTCAAATGATAAGATACACGATAAACTAAAAGGAGATATACTAGCGGTCAATGAAAACGGGGATGTGTTTTATGTATGAGTCCGGGAGGTCCATGAGATTGAGAACGGGGATACATTGATGAATGAGAACGGGGATTTTTCAATGAAACCGGGAGTATTTTTTGTGCAAATGGAACAGCATAGATTTTTCATGTTTTCATCGGTGTTAACTCCCTGTTTGATCTTTCTTTAGATTCAAGTTGGAAATAAGTATGGTGTGGGGTTTGGCAGTTGAGATTGGGTAGGCTTTCGTGAACTATCTATTCTGTTATTATTGAAGATTGTCTTGAAGCCATATGGAAAGTACGAGCCCGTCTCGATTTGTTCACAAGAGATGTCTACGCATTTAGTCTTCGCCCATATGAGTACACTTTGCAACATGTATTTTAACCTCTGATCCATGTTCAACTCGCTATCATGGGGGGTACACATTTGTTTCAAACTCAAATTCAAGACTCGGAATTAATAGTAATCTTTGATCGAACTGTTCGTGTAAGTAGCATGGTCCAAAATATAAAGGGCCTTCTTATCCACCTGAGCTCCTCTCCCACAAACACCTTTACCTAACTATTTATGTCTTCAATGCAGTCTCGACCTCTCTCTGAAGCCGATCTCACGGCTATCAAAAGTTACTTTGGACCAGTCGCAATATCTTTTTGATTCTATGGCGTTTATGCAACATTCGCCCTTATAGTCATCTATTTACTACTGTGCGTAGACTGAGGACCCATTCCTTCAATCGAGTTATGCCCTAATATGCTTGTTGCACATCACAATGACCCCAATTAGGTTAAAAAAGGCATCTGGATCAATGATCACAACTGTACTGCCCTTCCTTACAGGACTTATGCTTTTGACCAGCTTAGTTTCCAATGTCTCCAACTTAGAGTTTTTCATTCTGCAGCTCCCATCAATGGGTTTTAGTCCACCACCAGACTCCGGAAAGTTCAATGCAATACTCACAAGGATGGACATTATTAAGACTTTTATGGACAGGCTCAATGTAGGATCATTTGTTCAAAGTATGTTCCATAGTAGATCACTCATTAACCTCTTAGTATATTGTCAGTGATGGTATTGTGGTATGGAGAGCATGGATCATGTTCCCAAAGAGTCATGCTGTCAAACTGACACTATTGTTCTGCATGGTTGGTTCCTTAGGTGAGTATATGCCCTAGGGGTATTATCACAAGTTTTAACTTCATGACTCTCAGCTGCAGGTTTTGTTGATGCAGGGATTGATGCAGCACGACTAGTGAAGAATCTTGATAATGAAACCCCAAAAGTCAATGCCTTGATCCTTTGCCTTCCACTACTGTTCACAAATATGATTGCTACTCTGTTTATTGGGCATAAGACATGGTGAGGCCATCAAATTCAAGGCGATGTCTTAGATAACACTTGGATCATGAGTCATTCTACAGGTATCATTACCAAGATATTAAAAAGAATCTGAGTAATAGTGGCACATCATCCAGGAGGGTACGGAAAGTGTTGGTTGAATCTGGATCGATGTATTGCATTTTATGGGTGAGTAAAAGAATAATCGTGATTGCTTTTTTTTTTAACCACCATGGATTGTAGATAGTTCATATCATACTATCATTTAAATATGATCAAGAAAGCACTATCTATGCATGCTGGGCTGTAGCAGTACCACAACTTTCAGTGAGTTCTATGCTCTCTTTTCAGAAATATTTAATATTAATGCTGAATTTTACAGGCTTTATATCCAGTTCTTATTGTTGTCATAGCAGCAGCTGAAAATGCCAAGCCTGCTACCATTGATGAAATGTCTTTATCACAATCAATTCGATTTGCTTCAGGTCAAGCAAGTAGTTCTGAAGGGCACAGGTCAATTACAGAATCCCAATCTAATGCACCTGGAACTACAACATTATTGGAAGCAGAGGCTGCAGAGCATACAGGAGGAAATTTAACTTGACTTGTATGACATAGTCTCTCTTTCTATATGAGAACTATTTTTAATTGTATGGGCTGTTGTCTTGCATGACTGTATTTTGTTCTTCTTAAATACCTTTTCTTTAATAAGGCTTGGGTGTCATATTTATTTATTTATTCAACTCTTGAACTAGTAATCTAAGTGTGTTTTATGATTCTACAGAAGGCCGACAAATCTAGATCCAGTACTCTGAAACCAATTGTCCAAAATACAAAGGACTGGAGTCCAGTACTAACTATGGAGTTTCACCGAGCTCAGTGGATCAAAATGGGTCTATTGGACTTGAACCAGTACGTACCTGCACTAAATTAACAACACTCGGCACTACACAGATACCGGGTCATAGCAGTATGACGATATTGGAGACTCAAAGGTTGAACGTGAACATCGATCAAACAACTTAGAACCTAGACAAACCAATATTTCTCGCTCCAGAAACAGATCTTCCTTGTGTAAGTACCATAGGCGTGGAGAGGCAGTATCGACTCTTTCGGCAGTCTACACGATCGCAAGATATCAAGACGAAAGAAAATAAAACATACCAATACACATAGAGTCTTTATTGTCGTCCGCCCGATACGTACAAAACTTCAGACTTTTTTATGGAGAAGAATTTATTGTAAGGGGTAGTGCGTTTGCCGTGACTGCCACAAGACAACAACGTGAATAGACGGGGTGTCCTCCAACTACACTCAGAGACAAATACTAGCTGAAACAGTTAATGCAAACGAGGACCAAGAAATGAGAATGAAGAATAAAGAAGGTTGTTATGTGCCTGAACATCAAAGTAGATAGTAAGTAACAAAAAAATAAAACTGTACAGTACAATAAAAACACTAAAGAGAGC
>ML180008.1:0-33397 GCA_004369135.1 Dendrothele bispora CBS 962.96 | reverse complement strand
TAGTCGTAGCCAACCACAAGAGTCATATAGTTCCCAATCAGAAACAAAAGTCCCAATCCCGAAGTCCGTTATAGCCATAGTTAATCGGTAGTCAAGTCAAAGCAACAAAAATGGTTCAAATGGTTCCAAAATTCCGGACGTTTTTTAGAGGTGAAAAACGGTGTGAGTACAATTGCATAAAGGCCCAGGGGCGGCGCTGTACGTACGTTGCGTTAAAGCAAAGCAAGCAAGCAAGCAAAAGGCACAAGTAAGCTACTACAAAGCACTAAGCACTTTTAAGGGAAGGGTTTTTTACCAGAAAAAAAAAACAAGAGGAAAGGAGAAAAAAAATTGAGAGAATTGTAGTACAGATTGTGAACAGATGGTTGTGTTTGTGGTATAAAAGTCCGGGGAGATATAGATGCAGATGTGTTAGTAGGAGGGAGAAGGGTAAAGAGGATGGTAGGGAGTCTATCAAGATTCAAGAAAGCAACAAAAGGAAAAAAGAGGGGGAAAACAGACAAAAAAGTTACAACCCAAAAGCCACAAAAGAAAAAAAACCCGCAGCTAACTAGCACTCTTCTCCCTCAGTCCCAACAACGACTTTCAATACCATTTTTCCCTCTGCATCCCTACCCTTTGCCACGAGCTCAAAAGCCTTTTGAGCGTCTCGTAAGTGATATTTATGTGTCACTAATTTCGAGACTTTGGTTACAAAGTCCGAGTTTTGATGTGTTGATGATGATGATGACGATGTTGTTGTTGTCGACGACGAGGACGAGGACTCGGTTCTCGATTGTGATGTTGTCGACGACGACGAAGACGAAGAACTCGACCCAAGCAAGCTCAACGCTTCAGGATACGTATCCGCATACCTAAAGCTTCCAATCAAATCCACTTCCCTCAAAGCGGCAGCTGCGAGTGGGAAGTTGGTTATCGTAGAGGTGCCCATTCCGACTAGGGTCACTTTGCCTCCAGTCAAAGCGGTCTGTAAGTAACAGAAGAGAGAAGTAGTTAGTACTCGTCCAAAATTTTTTTTAGCTGTCAGGGTTTTCTTCTACTCACAAAAACACTCATCAAAATACACCCCTCCGCACCCGTACACTCAAACACGACATCGAACCCGTCCGGTTCACCAAACGTTTCCAAAGCGATCGCAGCATTGTCTTTCGCTCTTTTCAACGCTTCGTCTTTGTTGGCGTTGTTAGCAGTAGCAGCAGGTTGCTTCGAAGGCAAAGGCAAACAATAAACGCTCTCTGCGAACCCTTCCTTTTTCGCGAAATCGAGCCTGTCTTGATTGATGTCGACGGCGCAGACACGAGTCGCACCAGACGCTTTCGCAAGTGCGCAAGCGAGAAGACCTATCGCGCCTACACCGAGCACGAGGACGGTTTTGTTTTGGGCGTAATGTGATGATAATGTTGCTGATGATGATGACGACGGGGAAGAGAAGGATGATGATGATGATGGGGAGGCGGAGGAAGTGGAAGTGGAAGAAGAGGAAGAAGAAGGGTTGCCTAGGGAAGGTCCTTGAGAAGGCGGAACGAGACCAGCACGGCGTGCTGCGTGTAAAAGGACAGAGAGGGGTTCGGCGAGAGCAGCAAGATCGTATGAAAGGTTATCTGGGAGTCTATAGTAAAGAGGCATAGAAGTAGAAGTTGGAGAAGGGGAAGGACATGTGAGTTTTTCGTCTTTTTTTCAATGAACACAATTGATTTGATAAAAATTTTTGGAATGGAGATAGAAACACAAAAAATGGAATGGTATGGAAGGAAGGAAGAGTACGGTGACACCATTGACTAGGGACACCAAGAGCTTCGGAGCGCAGTAAATGAAATTGGGGAGAATGAATGAAGGAGAATGAAAGATGAAAAGGAAATAAATGAAAAGACTGCAGTTACTTACGGATGAAGGACGTGAGCGGGGTGGTTCATTTTTTCTTGCAGCGTCCCATCTAGATGGGGGAACGTTTTCGCGGAAGAACAGAATCTCAGACTCTTGCAGAGGTTGTAGCGGCCCGAATGACAGTACTTGCATTCTCGGCACATGACACCACATTCGACCGCGACGCGTGTGCCCGGTACGAGGTGCGGGTGGTTTTCGAGGACACCTGGACCGACGGAGGTGATGACGCCCGCTGCTTCGTGGCCGAGCACAAGAGGCGCCTGGATGGCAAAGTCGCCGTTGCGACCGAGCATGTAGTAATGCACTGGAAAGAGAGAAGAGAGTTAGAGCGAAAGACAGAGAAAAGAAGAAGACGAGTTTTTACAATCTGAGCCACAGAGGCCGGTAGAGACGATCTGGACCTGGCATTGACCTTGCTGGGGAGGCCAAAGCGGACGTTGTTCGATGCGGAGGTCCTTGGCACCATGGAGGACAGCAGCAGTCTGTTGAGGAAGGGCAATGGGTGACATGTTTGACTGGAAAATTGAGAGAGGAGGAGGGAGAAGGCTGGAGGTTGGAGCAAGAACACCGGACGGTATTTATCTCTTCATTGCGTTTGCAAAGAAAAGAAATAAATCCTTCTCATGACAGGGGCAGAACTCGGACCGGACAATTTTGGGTGGGTGACGATTTGGGGGGTGCGGAGATCTCGATCAACCCCAGATCTAGCGCGGCTCAAATAAAAAAATAACTCTTTTTCCATCAGGCTTTTCCCTGTGAGCGTGAGAAAGAAACACCGAGCTGTCGGGATTAGCCGATTCTTCTTCGGAGTTCGGTCCGGTGGGAGAGGTGGAAGATCTTTTCTGCAAGTCAAGATTTGCGCGTCGAACTTGTTGCCATAAACATATGTTAACACGCATTTCTTTTACTATGTAGTCCTTTGCTCGATATCAATAGTACTTATTGCCAATCTCAACTGCGACTTACGACGACTAACGACGACGAAGGCGATGACAACAAACGATCTCTTCTCGCTGGAGGGAAAGACCGCCCTCATCACCGGTGCATCTCGCGGTATCGGTCGAGCTTGTGCCCTCGCACTCGCCGATGCAGGCGCAAACATCGTCCTTGTCCTTCGACCACCTCCCACATCATCATCATCACCACCATCCGACCCTAACGCCGTCTCCTCCGTCCCCGTCGACCAACAACAAGCCTCCGATTCGACTTTCAACACTCTCAACGCTCGCGGCGGCAAAACGTCCGTTTCCGTCGTCCACTGCAACCTCGACGATCTCGAAGCGGTCAAAACGATCTTTGCTCGTGCTCTCCGCACCGAAGCGGCAGGTGGAACGAAGGACAAGGACGGAGAGATCCATGTTCTCGTCAACTGTGCTGGTATTCAAAGGAGAGCTCCTTGCGTAGAGTTCAGTGAGACCGATTGGGACGATGTAAGAGTTTTTTTCGTTCTCTGTTCCTCCCCATCGATAGTTCACTAAAAACTAAAAAAAAACCTTCGATTCTTTTATGTAAAAACTTATACAAGGTCCTCAACGTCAACCTCAAATCCGTCTGGCTCCTCTCCCAAGCCGCCGGAAGACACATGGTTCCTCTCAAGAGAGGCAAAATCATCAATTTTTGTTCCCTCTTGACTTTTCAAGGAGGATTCACCGTTCCTGCTTATGCGGCTGCGAAAGGCGCTTTGGGTCAACTCACCAAGGCGTTGAGTAACGAATGGAGTCGACATAATGTCAATGTGAACGGGATTTGTCCTGGGTATATTGAGACTGATATGTAAGGGATGATTTTTATTTTTATTCTCTAGTCTCGAGTCTCGAGTTTCTTGCTACCTCTCTGTCTTTCCACCTGTCTCCTAACAATCCCGTCCAATGCGGGATTCTTTGTCTCTCCCTCTTTTTCCCTTTTTTTCTCGATTCTCTATCTGTTTCTCTTTGTTTCTGAATGCTCGAGTCAAGCCAGCCACTCGGATCCTCCGAGATCGCTTTCAACGTCTTTCTTTCCTTCTTTTTTTTGTATCTATTCGCTCTTCTGAATTTCCGTCCTACTATCTTTATCTCCTTTTTTACTCCTTTTCTGGCTTCTTTCTCTACACTTTCCAAAGTCGGGATTAGCACGAAGTTTCGCTTTCAAAGTCTTTCTTTCCTTCTTTTTTTTTGTCTCTATTCATTCTTCCAATTTCCGTCCCACTATCTTTATCTCCTTCTTCTTTGCTCCTTTTCTAGCTTCTTTCTCTACACTTTCCAAAGTCGGGCTTAGCACGAAGCTTCGAATTTTTCGGACCCGCTTTTTTTCTTCCTTTTTCACCGAGGATCATACGATCCTCACACACATCGTCTGTTCTGACGAGTTTGTAAAGACGTCGAAGGAAGTGAAGACGTACGTGGTCGATGACGACGCTCTCGTCGTCCCGGTGGCCAGAGGTTCTGTGACGATTTTTGTTGAAAATGACGTCAGGTCGAATGTCGATGGGTTTTAGAAGTAGCGGAAACTCATCCCCAAGTCAGTTGACGACTTGTTCTTTGCGTGCTTGATATGGCGAGTGGGTATTTGGGCCCGTTCAGAATCGGGGTTTCTTTTGGTTATGAGTCGTTCTTGTCAATCGATCGATTGCACAGAGGGGGAAAAAACCGAAAAAGGATTGAAAAAAAAAAGCATAGATGGACGCTGATTCGATCGGATGGTATGGATGGGATAGGTTAGTGAACAGTATGGTGAACAGTGGCGCATCCTCGGCCTAAGCTTCTCGCTGATCGTTCCCTTTAAAATGTCAAAATTTTGGCGCTTTGACCTCCATCCTCAACCCCCCCTTTCTCCTTGATCCATGGCCTCGTTCCCTTTCCTAAGCTTCCTAGGCTTTCTACTATCAGATTCTATCAACACCTGTCAACCCTAGCTAGCTGTCATTAGCATCTCGCGAAGTTCTCGGGCTCGGGTTTATAGTAATCGCGGTCATCGAGCCTTTAAACGTTGTTCGAACTATCTCTTTTGCTTTTGCGTTCTCTTTCGTTCTTTTTTGAAATCTACCTTCTTTTAGCAATGATATAGTGCTATGATCCATGTCTATCGGAACCATGGGTCTAGCCTAGCCTAGCTAGGGCTAAAGTGTTATCTTTTTCCCTTTGCTCTCACTTCCGTTCTTTCCGTTCTTTCTTTAACGACTTTTTTCCCCTTTTTTTATTACTATCCGAGATCGAATGTCAGACGAGTCGATGTGTCCGTCTGGAGAGATATAGCGCCTTTTTTCTCTTCATAAAATACTCAACTTTGGTTTGTTACTGTACCTGTTTATCTCATGCTACTCTCCCTCCTTTCTTCTCAACTCCCTTCCCTCTCCCTCGCTAATCTTAAATCCTGAATCTTTTTATTCTTTCTCTAACAGGAACACTGCACTCCTCAACAACCCGACTCGTCTGCAACAAATCAACGATCGGATCCCCGCCGGTCGTTGGGGCACGCCTGAGGATTTTGCGGGTCCTGTAGTTTTTTTGGCGAGCAAGGCGAGCGATTATGTTTGTGGAGAATTGGTTGTAGTGGACGGGGTGAGTTGTCCTTTTTTTTTCGGATCGTGATCTGTCGGTTCTTTGAATTTCTGTTTGTTTCTTTTTTTCTTTTCGACTCTACTGATGCGTCTCTTGGATTTTCTCTCGTATACGTATACATATGTATACGTCGCCTGTCTCTCTTCGTTTATCTCCGTACTGATTGCGTTATATGTTCTGTACAGGGTTGGATGGGGCGGTAAACTCCAGAGGAGATCTGAAGAAAAAGTTGACAGATCGAATGATATTGTATGCATATGGACACGCGTCATGGGCATGAGTTCCCCTCTGTGTATGTTATGTACTCTTTATCTCATACTTATGTATGTGTGATATCCTACAGATCTTACGAATGTCTGTAATACAGCAGTACAATTCAACAAATGTCAGTATATGGACATATTGTAACAATTGGGATCGGACATCGGATGAGAAAAAAGGTTTTTTTCCCTCTTCGTTCGTTCGTTTGAGCCTTGTACCTGTAATGCTGTTGGGAAATGCTTATCTTACGGGAAAACGCGCAATATAACAAATAAGCTAAGAAGATTTTAGAGAGAAGGCTGGTATGTACGCAATACAATGACGAGAGAGGTCTTTTTTGTCATATTAATAGAGTTTGTCCATACTTATATATAAACAGCACTATGCGTGTCACTACTGCTTTTTGTTGTCTTTTTGGTGGTATGGACGGTGAGGGTGAGTAGCTATGAATCTCTCCATAACTCTCGTCGGACAGCTTTTAATGGTTTTTTTTTGTAAAAGATTGAATTACATACATTTTAAGTAGGGTTAGGGTACGTCCCGCGAGCAAAACAGACTTGGGTGTTGGGTGTGAACAAAAGAACCGCTTTTTTTATAAACCAGATTTCGAATTTGCTTTCGCGACCTGTGAGGACATTTCTTCTCTCATGGACACGAGTTGTATCTACGTTATATTATCTATATGTCATTTTACCCCACTTGAGGGGGCCGGGGGTGGGGAGAGAAGGAAGGGAAAGAAATGATCAATGAGAATGATATCGACCGACATTTCCGAAAGAACAAGAAAATATAGGGAGAAAAAGAGGGTGACACGCCATTCTCCAACGGGCCGTCGCTGTCCGGTGTAGGTCACGAGAAAAGAAGTTTTGGATTCCTTTCGAATTAGCGAGGTGCTTTCAGAATGAGAGTGTCAAAAGAGGCTCAGATTTGGAGTTTGGGAACGATGGGGATCACAAGTCCCCCTCATTAATTGGGATCAGGGATCGGCTCCAGAGGTGTTCCAGACACAACGTGTCTACTTATTGTAATTCCCCCAGAGAGGGATTATAAGTGCACGAAAAAGGCATGTAAAAGTCATATGCACTTGTCGAATGTCAAAAGGATCAAACGGGATTACCGAATTCCTAAGCTCTCAGAATTCCTGAAGAACTTTTTGAACTTTCCCTTGAATTCGTTCGAACCCTGTGAATCTCTCTTTCCTCCGCGAGTGAAGAAGTTTCTGTAGAAGGAAGGTGTGTTGACGTTTATTGAACGGCTCGCTCGTTTGAACCCGGGGAAGTTCTGTGAATCGG
This sequence comes from Dendrothele bispora CBS 962.96, assembly GCA_004369135.1. Taxonomy (NCBI): domain Eukaryota; kingdom Fungi; phylum Basidiomycota; class Agaricomycetes; order Agaricales; genus Dendrothele; species Dendrothele bispora. Next base: position 26,421 of record ML180008.1, on the reverse strand, counting down.
TAACATACTTTTTTTTGGCGGGGTAACGTAGAGTTGCATACATGGCCCTTTCTTATTTTCTGAACATAGATTTAGAGCCCTGTTCCCACTCCTTGTCGGGCCCGTAAGTGCCTGTTGCGTTAACCTTCCTCTCCTATCATGAATAAATATACACAGTTTTTCTTAGGAACCCCTTTATTTTCGGGTCTATTTATTGAACTTGCGTCGTGTCGGCCCATTTATATGTCCTCTATCCTCCTGCGGTCCGCTGATACACAAGTGCGTAATTTTCTCGAAGCTCTTTGTAAAACCGACTTTGAATACACTCGAAGGGGGTGTGAAAAGGCGGACTTTTCGACAAACTTTTTTATATACGTGTATGTATTCGCCTGGAAGAATTCAAACGGATAGCCTGCATCGTCTACCATATCTTTAACCGCTTTGACAGTGGGTAAGTACGCGTAGTGCCAGCAAAGCTCTTTCTCGGGAGTTCGAGGCCCCCAAGTTCCGAGGCCGACTAAATAATTGTTCAGAGGCTGTATGTGATCGACGGTCGGAAAATGAAGAAAACAAATTTAATTCCCTCTGGAAATTTGAAATTCTCCGTATTTTAAATTAAAGAGGGGAACATCGCACCGGTGATCCGAAGGGAAAAGTCAGTTGTCCTTCCTTTTGCACCTTTCGATCAGTATCCTTCATTTGAATTCCACATATCTCTGAATTATTTTCCCAGATCTCATGACAATGTCAAGAACAGGTCTTTTTTCCCCCTCTTTCTTCTATACGTGGCTTCCAAATCCCTTTGGTTTTGTTTTTGGAGAGCGGAGACGGCGAAATAGATACGCTTACATATGCGAACCTCCGTGCCGACGTGCCTCGAATCCCTATGTATGTTCTTCATGACACCTTGAAGACGCCGGTTATATGCACGTCGGTGATACGGGTAACGGTACGACACGGTGTATGGGGTGTACCCGGACATCCCTCCGATTTCCGGAAAATCTTGATTTCAGTCCCCCAAGTAGATTTTCCACGAGATCTTCTCAGGAATCCTTCTCCATCTCAATGATTTTTAATTGTACACGGTGGTGGCGGCCACATGCTGATGCCGCCTCCGCCTGCCGTTGCCCAATTGCATACTTAATTGCATACCCGTAAATGATGGCATGTGGCTCCGCTCAAACTTTGGGTTCGGAGCCAACTTATGAGATCACTTTGTATGTCAGTTTTTCAGTCGCGTGCGTGACTTCGAACTTTGTGGTTCTCGGTGCTATCCTTAGCTATTCTCATAACCTCGGACGACAATAAGTAAATTGCTCTCTATTATGTAGAAAAGATCATCTGCGTCAAGGAAAGGAACGCCTTGTATTTTCCGAGCCCCAATCAGTGACCCCGTGCTAACCCCTTGTGAACCGATCCCCAACCTGAGCTTGAATGCATTTTAAAAGGAAGAAATGCTGTTCTGTGCTATCGCAGCAGCTAGAACGGCATTTCTCTGTGCATGTCTCGGCCCACTCTAAGGACCTGCGACTCATCCTCCATATAGTATCTGATTCCCCCGAGATTGTAGTATGTTTTGAGAGTCTCGGTACATGCCTTGAATAAAGGCAAAACTCCATTTACTCGGTCGAAACATCGGTCGCGGGAGAACCTAAACATAAGTAAAGACACCCAAAAAGTAAGGTTATTTTTGTGTGGCTCAGGTTCCATGTATAGTTATAGTTATAATTGAATAGTTAATGATCATCTGGTTGTCGCTTAGCGCTGAATACTTTTCATCTCCACCGATTTAAGTGACTCGACCAAACTCGCGGTCGTCCGACGAAGAGAGGGAAACAAACGGTTAACTTCGGGCCGCAATCAAAATTCTAAAGTGGCGCATGAAACGACATCCTATGTTCGACCTAGTATACCTTTGGGTACAACGGATACGCTTCGTCTGTATCACTATTTGAACTTGCTGTAGAGCTCTTACTGGATCCATGTAGATAAGAGTTGTGCACAGGCCGCAAGAGCGTCTGTGGCGTATCAGAGGCTTTGACCTTTTGTTTAAAAAAATGTTCAGTACTTAAATGCTCCTAGTACATATCGTAAGTGATGAAAGTTCGTTGTTTTCCCTTTTCTGAACACGCATTCATTCCCTTTTTTGAGCAGTGAGTCCGTGTTCGCCATCATCTTCAAGTCAGACGCCACTGATTCGCACACTCAGATAATCAAACGTAACACACGCATATATGTATATAATTTTGTATACCGTGCGGTAGTACCAGTGTCAAATCGTTTTCTTATCTGCAAAAGGCGCTCAAATCCTTGGGTTAAAATTGAATCCCATTAGCTTGGTACAATGTACGATTGGCTGTACCATTCCCTTGTCTAATCCATCCTGACCTTCTGACAATGATCAATTTTGCTTTTTTGGTGTGTTTACGACACAGTAACCGAGACTGGAAAAACCTATAGAGTAAAATTTGAAAGGCTGTACTTTGAAAGAATAGGTCATAGGACTATTTTGCCTAAAAATGTGAGCGAAAAAGAATCTCATCCCTTATTATTCGGTTTCGCTGAGTTTAGGGCCACTATTTTTGTTGTGTCTACAAACTGCATAGGTAATGAGGGTGGAATCTCGAGGATATTCGCCTACCGGAGGCAACATTAAGGACCCTCACTTCTCGGATCATTCAAGACAATCAATTATTAGACAACCTCGGGCCAACTTATGACTCCTGAATTTTGGACTCAGTTCAGATCCTGTATTACTTACGCCACGTATGAACGTCTAGTAATAGTGACTTAGTGAAGAGAACATTTTCTGGCTGGTTTATTTCCACATTTTCTACTATTTTTTATGAAGATTTGGGGGTAGTAACAGCCCAAATTTTAATGTTTAAAATGGCACGAGTTCTCCATGACTCGTCTAAAGTGATTTTATCATCACTGAGACTTGAATTTTAGTTCTGAAGAGATCGACTTCAAGAGAAGGTACGATAATCGATGACAAGACAAAAGTTATGACAAGAACCTTTATCGTGAGCAATATTCAGCCATCCCCTTTTATGCATTTGGCCACTTTTCACAACTTATAGCCACTTCCATGTCCGGAGGATGTTCGAGCCGGCGAATCGATATTAAGTACTGTTAGTATTGGGCGGAGAAAGGTAAAGATAAGCAAGAGACACCCAACTGGGCCTTGCTACTCGGTAACCGGCGAAGTCATCTATACTCGAAGTAGGGTTCTTCGAAACCCACTGGCGTACGATACCGGTCATTGAATAGCTCACAGTAAAAATAAGTATGTAACGTTCGACCTGACTTGTGGCCCCATTCAATTTGATGAACGTCGCGAAACGCACGCATTCCTCGGGCCGGTTCTTGTGAGTTAGGTTTTGAGGGAAAGAACTCCGTTTGTGCCTCCATGCTGTAATTACAGGAAATTTTTCGAGTAGAATTAGGACCTCCGGGTTCGATTTTGTCGAGGGGATATAGAACAGCCTCGGGCCAGAACCCGATGTTTGCCTTTAATTCGCTAAGACTTGTTTTCGAACATAAATTTCAAATTTTCACTCGCCTTTAGCTCCTCAAACTTGCACCGAGGCCTTAGTAGTAGCGCTACATTAGCTGAGAACTAAAAGTGACAAGCTAGCATCACGGCACCTTTCACTTTCTTGATATCATTGAACTACCGTGTTGTGTAAAGATTTATCCTGTTCGTTGCCGATTTAGCACCTTGCATTCAATCATTGAGGAGAAAGCCTTGAGGTAACTACTACTCAAGATGGAACAACACTTATCAATGGACATGGTGTGATTCAATACTTCCAGATTTCCTCTCCACCCGCGCCGCTTTTTCTGAGATCACTCGTCATTTGCTTCCACATTCACAAGATTCAGATAAATTATCATCGTGTATGGCAGATGCCACCCCGAGGGTTTCCCTTGTTATTGACGTCGTGGACGCGAGGTAAGAGGACCGGATCGAAATCGGAAGAAAAGAGCAAGGACATACCCGAAACGCGGTCATAGTCCTTAAAGTTCTAACAGTATTTGGAAGTCGATGTTTATGTTTCACACATGCGCTGTGTTCCACAAAAGTCATGTCAGGGACCGAGATGTTCATCTCCCCTACGAACAAAGGGGAGTGATGATTCTTCTGGGGCACTGATTATCATACAAGTTGAAAGAGAAGAATTCTCCCGACCTCTATAGCCCGAGCGAAGAAAGTTTTCTCTTTTAATGTGTGAAAGGGGGTAAGCAAGCGTGGTTCATGAAACCGATATCGTAGGAGCTCCAGAAACGAATTACGAAACACACTCGAACAATGAATGTGTTCACACTACCTCATCAAGCTATCAGAGTCGTAGCACGCCTCACCGGGAAAAGTACAGCAAGCACGGACCGGCCGATGGGCGGTTTTTGGATCGAGGCCGATGGGTCTGCGTGATTTGAGTGATTTCTGACACGCTCAGAGTTTTGAAAAGAACTTCTCTAGGATGATAGGGTTCAACTGTCCAAATAAGATTCAAGACTGAAGAGCTGAAGTACTGGCTTACTACGTAGAAGTCTCTTATCGTTCATTAGGTCAAGAGGAACTCCCAGACCATTCCCCACCGGCAGTTGCTCCAATACACAATTTTTTGAGGGATTTTGTCAATACGCATGTATTTTGGCGCTGCTACTTCGGAATACGTACCGGTCATCCGATTATTTCTGGGTCCCTCACACGATGGTGTCATCGGCCGTCGAGACCTAAGGTCTAAGGCTTAAGGATAAATCATACTCAGCGAGCATCGCATCATGAATCGCCTGTCTGTAGAATCAACGGCATGGATAGCGGAGGGGTTGCCTACGACGTAGTAAATGTTAGGCTCGCCCCTCGTGAAGTCGAGCCAGTGTACTCTGGCCCATGCTAGCCTTGGATCGAGGAGGTTTGTGCCCCTCCAAGAAAGGTACTCTCCACAGGATACTTGGATCTGTCAAAAGAAATAAATTACAATACTTCAGTCACCTTATTTCGTTCGGATTTTTCGGACGGAGTCTCCGTGTGAATGTCAGTCCATTGACAAGTTTGCGTTGATCACACTAAGATCGCACCCTATAATCGAAAGCACGTATTAATGCGAGTCGACTGCGTCGTCTTGAAAAGTCTCTTTGACATTCTCAAGCTGCGAGCCCAACAGACCCCTTGCTTCTACAGATAAAGACATCGCAATGCCTCAAGTCTGGTATGCGAGTTTTTTCCACCTGGATGTAAGTAATGGTTTCAGCATCTCAGATCTATTACATAGGCAGGCAGAGTTTACTGGTGCAGTCTCCAAGACTTCAAAATTTGGCAGACGTGTTCATGAATCAGGAAGAAACCAATCGGGAAGGCTTGAGCTTGGGGTTGCTTCTTTCGAGCATGCTCCCCATACCATAATTTTTTGTGTGCATGAGAAGCAGAGTGATCTAAACGAGATTGACCGAACAGGGCCCCTGACCAACGATGGATTAGTGGATTGTCTAGTGAGTACTACTGAGAATTCCGTGTCTTTGGCGCACAAGTACATACAATCAGCCCAAATATTTCATGGAGATTCCCGATCTTCGACAAATTTTATCCACTGAAGAGGGGACCAACCAGAGTTCATCGGAAAAAGCATTGAAATCAGACGAAGTCCGAAAGTCCTGCATCAAAATATAAAGATCACATAGAACGCATAATGTTTGTAGATATTAAACGCCAAGGCCTTAGGGATTCTTTTGCCCGACACAATGGTTGGACTCCAGCCGTTAGAAGGATATAGATTAACAGTGTTAGACCGAGTTAACGAGGTGCGTAGCAGAAATGAGCGTTCGATAAGACATGAAATCATTTCGGGGACCTGAAAGAGGAAGACCAGGTGCTTGGAAGCTCTTCTTTCAGTGATATTGATTGCTGCCATACATTCACGCCTATGAAAGTTTCGCTGGAATGGAATTAGAGCGAGTTCGAGCGTACAAAATAGCACTTGTTCGGATAATCTCGAGGGATGCTAAAAAAAGATCCAACATGCAATGAAGCGAGGATTTGAAAGACGTCGTCATTTCAAGGGGCTGACACGGAAGGGCGGACGTGGCTTGTGGTGCAGTGTGATCATAATCCGACCTTGATGATTGCTTGAGCTAGAGGAATGGACCACGTCTGTCAAATAACGGACACCCGCAACCTTTCACAACTTACACAGAATGGAGTCACAAGGGTTCCCTGGTTAAATCAAATAAAAAGATGTGTTGGCATTATTACCTTGTCAGCATCACAGTCTAATCCTCGTTCGTCAATGAAAAGCCAGACTCTTGATATTATCCCTTGACGAACATGTAATTTCATTCCCATTGAAGTTGTGACATACTAAGCGACCAACCCCGGATGCAGCGGAGCATCAAACCAGGAATGAAGGCTTCGAGTTCTAGTGGTAAAAATTGTGTCCTGAGTTGTTCAAGCGAATATCAGATACCCGGAAGAGTAAAAAATAGTACCAAAAAGGCACGACATTTCGCGGAGACTCGCAAGGTTGGCTCCGGAAGCTGTTACAGGTCGGGGAGAAGACCAAGGCTTCGCGACTTCAGAGCGGACTAGGAATAAACATATTCTTGTTCAGACTTGAAAACCCAGATAAGAAATTGCTCCAGGGGATATGCTTGCAGCGTGTTCTTGTCACCTGGGTCGCCTTCCTTTTCCCGGTGTATGAATGGTGGACGGACCTATGGCACAGTAATCTGCATAGGATGTTCCAAGGGGTGTAATCTGGCAGAGATCATTACGTTCTCCAACAGACATATGAGCGGGGATTTCCGTTGACAAGTACAGATGGAATGTCACGGGTGTCAAATTGCTGAGAGAAAGCGGCACGAGAAGGATGGTTCTAACGAGTGGTTACTTTGGCCCCTTGTTGATCTGACCCAAGAAGAACACCGAAGATTGTATTGCGTACACAGATAACTGCGGTAAGGCTTTTTAGTATTTCAAAGACGAGAAAGTCGTAAACGAAACCCGTGAGGACACGAGACCGGTCAGAAATAAACAGCGAACGCCCGTGCGTGAACAGTACATTTAGTGTCATAACGAAATCGACGACTAAGCTGATCCAATTTGTGGGACATTCAACGATCAAGATTGTTGCTTTTGAAGGAAATCCGTGGAGATTGCTTTGAAAGGTGTCGATATGAAGTAAGTGGTACGTTTGAAGAGACTAGTGTTGAATCACTTGTGAGTCAATCAGAAAGAGATTGACCACGTGAAGCCGCGCGATTCCGTCCTCACTGGACCACGGTTTCCTGCCAGCAGGTCCATGTACTCTCCTGTGCTCTTACCCTCTTGTGTTCACTCGGAATTGAAGACGTCTTTTTAAATGAAAGAACCAGACCGTTCATGCAGACATATTAAAAGTAGACTTTGACTATGAATTGCTCGATGAAGTCCCGTAATCAGGGGAAACTTGTGGAAGAAGCTAGAAGGCTTTTAGAGGGGCTATAAGTAAAACTCAGTGCACCAGTTATCTGTAGTATACAAAGAATCATTGAAAATGTTAGCGGAGCGAGCACGATCCAGTTGGTAAAATCGAGATACACACAAGCAGTCAAACGAAGCGATGTGTCTAATTTATCAAAGTTCTTGAAATCGCGGAAGGAACCTGAACTTGAGGGAAAGAACGCCAGTTAAATACGGTGTATACATACCGGAGTGCGGAGGTGTTAAACGAGAAGTCATCAGAAATCAATTTTTAATTGAATTCTTTTCCAAGAAAACTTGAGCCTGCCCCATAGCGATTACAGAGAAGGTCGACGTAGAACAAGTTGACGGAAATATGATAAGCAATCAAAACCAGTTTATTATCCCGGCTAGAGTGACTCTGTAGCCGGTTGGTGGCACTAGATTGATCCAGGTCGAGCTACCTGCAATTTCGCTGAGTGTAAGTCGTTGCGGAGAGGCGCCTGACCTTGAACTTCGAGACAATCGCTGGGTTTATTGTAAATTGAGCAACTTATAAACACCTTGCTGACGGTACGAAAGCCCACAGTATTCGGCCCTCAATCACATTGGATAAAGAAAAGAAGACTCCGTTTAGTTGAGGAGGGCAAGCGATCGAACTCGTGTTATTCTTATGAGACCTCGAACTCTAGAATCATCGCTTGTAGGGTGGTGAAATAAGCCTTTCAAACTCAGGAAAAAGCGGACCATAAGTGTGAATTCCTATCTATCTACTGTTCAAACATTCAAACATTCAATTGTGTTCGATAGCAATGATTGATTCTATTTTTGTGGATGAAAATGCGGCGGAGGTAAGGGATCGGAGACAACGGAAGATGCAAGATTGAAGATCTGGTAAAAAAATGGCAGATCCTACTAGTAGCATGTACACAATAGAAAAGCTACAGTTAGGGTTTTGCATTGGCATTTAGCGTTGAGCCAGGAACTTGAAAGGCTTTGAATCGGCATGAAGAATTGGGTGATAAGGCTAGCGACCAGCGGTCACATGTAGTTGACCAAGTTTGCCAGGTCAGGTAAGGTGGTTTAACATCTCTTATGACTGATAAGTAGGGTCACTTACACGAATCGAGAGGGCCTTTAACTGGATTATAAGTTAAAATGGGAAGAGGTAGTACTTTATGTTGGACATTCCTCAGGCACCTACGTTGAATTATTAAACGTGAAAACCCTGGCTGTCGAAGGTGTCCAGAAGACTGTCACCATATATTAAGGAGTACCCTTCAGTATCTTCTATACCTTCTATACTTAGTAGAGCGAAGAAAAAATACTCAACTAAATCTGTACCTGTTGCGAATTTGAGAAGAGAAGTACCGATCCTAGGATGCATCGACGACAAAATTGGTAGAGGTGCAAAAGACCACTTGGAGCAAGTCTATTTAGTGACCTCAAGAATGTAAGTATCGTTGGTCAGTAGTGACACATACACGTACGTCTTCCGAAGAGCTGCCAGTTTTTACCATCTTTCAAATGCATAAATCCGATGGAAGATGAATGTGCAAGCCTCTCCTACATCAAAAACAAGAGACTTCCATAGACTTCAGGTGAGCTCTTATTTTTCGAACAGCTACGGCAACAGAATGTTAAAGGTGGGCAACGCATTGGCTATAATTTGGCTTGAAGTTAGAGTCAAATTAGGCCTAGTCACTTCTTCTCTTGGATAACCTACAGCGTACACACCTGCTTCTCGTCGTACGTAACGACTTAAATCCAAGATTCCATGACCGAGGTCAATCTGAATTTCAGCTTGCTACATTGGCCAAAACCATGCACCTTCCTAATCGGGTGCGCGCGGCTCAGCCACGGCCCACCACCTAGTCACATGCACCACCGCACGCCAGTCGGACTCGGCTTATTAGTGGTCGGCAACGCGCCTAATGTCAGGTCCCCACATGTGATCCTGGAGCGTGGCGTCCCGCGGCACCCATTAGGAAGTCAATATTTTTGCCGAGCTTGTACATGGCCTTACATGGCCGAGTCACCCCACAAATGACAGAGTTTGTTGGATAGCCTCGCTCGACAACCACGGAACCGTATCTCCCCTGAATCACATTGTCAGTCGCTGAATCGTACGGTCGCAGGTGATAGCGATCACTGCTCAGACGAACCTTTTCTCTCCTGTCCAAAGTTCAAACTAGCTCTTGCTCTCGGGACCTCTGAAGAAACTCCTTAACGTATTGCAGACAGAGTGTCCCCGAGCTTCGTCTTCAGCTCAACTTCTACTGAGGTGAAGTTGGAAGTAATAAAAGTTGACGAGTCCGACCAGGGTGGCGTGTGTTATCATCTTATGTAAGGGTCCTTATCTGTCGGTTCTTCGGTCCCCGTACCTTCCGGACGCGATATCTGACTCGGACACCTCAAAAACTTGAAAAAGACGTTAATAGAGCTGAATCTAGTAGACACCGACACGGTGAACCTCTTTTCATCTCTTTTTCTCTCATTTTATGGCTCGCTTCCAGTTCGAAATTGCCGTTCTTCTTGCGATATTCGGTACTGCCAGTTTTTCAGCGTTCCTATTCAACAAAGTCCGAGCAAAAGATGGAAAGATTCAGCTACCGACTCATACAGAAGAAAATGGTGCCGAGGATCTGACTCCAGACCCATTTGACGTCACAACTGCGGAAGACTACCTAGAAGGGTACCCTATAGAGGAGGAAAAATTCTGGAAACGAGTACGTTGATGTTGAGCTATGTTAGAAGTACTTGTTAATATTTTTTCATTAGATGAGATGGCGAAAGACCGTTCTCTTCGTTCTGTTTACCGCTATTCTAGTCCTCCAATGTGTTCGACTTGGATTCCTCTCGATAGGGAACGAAATGGAATCAAAAGATCTCGCGGTCAGCGTAATTCACATCTGTTTTGCACTGTACTTGCTCGTCATCACTGCACTATCATTCAAACAAAACACTGTTGAACCGCATAGTCTCACCATTATTCACTTGGCCATCTTGAATTTTGTTGCCTCAGTGACGCAAGCCGTCTCTGCCATTTTACCGAACACGCCTCCTATCGTAGAGTCGGTTTCTGCACCAGAATCATTGCCAAACAATTTATGGTATGCTACTATAGTGTCATACATAGTTAGCGCCATTTTGGCATTTGCGACCCCTTGTGGACCTCCGCTTCATTTCCCGAACGAATCAATCTACTCGGCCAAGACAGTTGCAAGTACTACCAACACAGATCAGGCCAATGTCACCGGAATTTCCTCTGCTTCACCTTGGGGCTATCTCTACTTCACCTACACCACCAAAGTCGTCATGCTCGGTAACGTTGCCGAATCTCTAGAAATCGGTGACTTGCCTATCGTTCCTGCGAACATGCGTGCTACCGTCAACTTTGCCAAGATGAAAAAGACGATGCAGAGTGTCAAGTTGAAGTTTGGGAATTGGAGACCTCAACCAGGATCTGGATGGCAAACAGCTTATCATATTGCTAAACTTAACAAGTTTGTTCTTGCTGCACAGTTTCTTTTGGCAGCAGTGTCTGCTTGCATGTTCTATGTCCCAGCATTCTTCATGCGGATGCTTGTGGTGTATTTGGAGAACGACCCAAACAGAGAGCAGAGGGGTTGGGGATGGGTCTATGCCGTTGGGCTATTCCTGTCGAATATCTTCGTTTATATGCGTGAGTATTTCTGCTCGCTCTTCATTAACTACCAACTCCTGATGTTCTTTTCACCTTAGTTACTTCCCAGCTCTGGTCCCTCTCGACCACGACAATCCAGGTCCGCTTTCGCATCCAACTGAACTCTATATTGTTCGCGAAGACTCTCGTACGAAAAGACTCTGCGTCCTCTGCTCCTCCCAAAGAAAAGAAAGGCGACGAAGAAGAGAATAAGAAGGATAAAAAGGAGAAAGATGTAGAGGATGACTTTTCCAGCAAAGCGCAGATCATGACTCTGATGACGACGGACGTTGATCGTGTTAGCGAGTTTGCGTGGCATTTCTTCACACTTGTTGGTGAGTTTTTGGTTATTCTAACTTGGGCCAAAGTCTGGCGGGAGCTTAATTATGTTTCTCTTCAAAGATTCCCGGATAGAGTTACTCATGCCAATGATGTTCTTGTACAAATTACTTGGTCTGTACTCTGTCACGTCTATACAAGGCATTCGCACTCGGATTGCTCATATTGGCTCTATTCGACGACAGGTTACTCGTGCTTCTTCGGATTGGCCGTTACATGTCTATTCTTGCCTATGAATCACTTTGCTGGGAAGGTTGTTGTTGGTGCACAGGATAACTTGATGAAGACGAGAGATGAGAGGATTTCTTTGATGAACGAGGTGAGTTCTCTGATCTCTCCTTTAATGTATTTGTTTTGTTTTGGCCTTTTTTTATTCCTTAGGTTCTCGGAGCTATTCGCATGCTCAAGGTAAGTAGAAATGCCTACTGCTCGAGGTACCTCTGAACCTTACCTTCGCGAATAGTTCATGGCTTGGGAACGAAGCTTTGAAGCTCGTGTCCTTAAAATTCGTGAAAAGGAACTCAAATACCAGAAACTTAATTATACGATTGAGACTCTTTGGAACGCTATCTGGAATGGCTCACCTATCTTGGTGACCTTGGTTTCATTCTGGCATTACACTGTCGTACGGGGACAGGACTTGACACCGTCTATTGCTTTCACCTCGGTGCGTTGATATGTTTACTGTGTTCTTGCTTTTCTCTGAGCTTGACTTACGTCTCTAGATTATGGGTACGAAATTGTTCCAGTACGATGAAGCTTTGTGTAATATACTGATTTCCGTTGGTTTCTAGTCTTCAACGAGCTTAAATTCGCGCTAAATGCTTTGCCCGAGACTTTCATTAACCTCCTCCAAGTCGGTTCATTCTTTTTTTCCGGTTCTAACGACCACTCACTGGTTTTTAACTACAGAGTGCTGTCTCTCTCCGCCGTATCGAGAAGTATCTTCACACTGTTGAAGTTTCACCGGTCCCACCTCTCGAACAACAATCTCAAACCATTGCCTTCCAGTCATGCACAGTAACCTGGCCCGTAGACCGCATTCAGTCTAGTACTCAACCTAGTGCTGCTCCGTCTGCTTCTTCAACCCCTCGGCAAAAGTTCGTTCTCGTTGATCTTAGTCTCAAGTTCCCTCCTGGGGAGCTCTCGCTTATATGTGGGAAGCTCGGATCAGGGAAAACGTTAATGCTCCTTGCGTTGTTGGGTGAAGCAGACGTGTTGACTGGTCAATTGTTTTGTCCGAGATCGCCACCGAATGCGATAGCGTCCTTTAAAAACATGGACAAGAATGAGAAATGGGTGATTCAAGGTTTGACGGCCTATGTGCCACAAAGTGCATGGTTGAGGAATGCTTCCATTAAAGGTTAGTGGGTTCGTTGTTGTGGTTGTGAAGGCAGACCGTGCTAAGGAATTGTACTTCCACTTTTACCCTATGCAGAAAATATTTTGTTCAATCTCCCATATGACGAGGAACGTTACCAGCAGACTTTGGAGGCTTGTGCCTTGGTTACTGATATGGAGATCCTGGAAGACGGTGACGAGTCAGAAATCGGCGAACGCGGTGTAAACTTGTCGGGTGGACAAAAGGCTCGGGGTATGTGCCGAAACCATTCCTTTCGCGGTAGATAACTCACTTGGATGTTAGTTTCGTTGGCTCGAGCTGTTTACTCCCGAGCATCTATTCTGCTTTTGGATGATGTACTCTCTGCCGGTGAGTATTTCGACTGGTTTTAGTACCTCCATTTTTTCCATACACTGACATCGGACACAGTTGATGCTCATACTGCTCATCATCTCTTCTACGAGTGTCTCAAGGGTGAATTGATGAAAGATAGAACCGTCATCCTGGTTTCTCATCATGTCCAGCTTTGCGCACCTGATGCCAGTTACGTCGTTGCTCTTGACAATGGTCGAGTCTTATTTGAGGGCGATCGCGATAAATTCCAATCTTCCGGGGTCATGCGAAGCTTGGTGCAGTCTACTCTAGTGGATACTAGTGATGAAAAGGAAGAAGCCGTTATTGAGGACCAGTCTGTTCCTTCGGAGAGTAAACATTCCGATTCCAGCGACCCTAGTTCGGAGACGAATACAATCACACTCGCTCCTGTCAAAGAGAAGAAGCCAGCTCGAAAACTGATTGAAGAGGAAGCCCGTGCTGTTGGACGAGTTAGTAGAGACGTATGGACGACCTACGTTAAGGCATGCGGATCTTATGGATTCTGGTTGCTTTTCGTTGCTACCTTTACGGTGGCGGCAGTCACCCCTGTCGCGGAGAATGGCTGGCTCAAGTAAAAATTTATTTGTATATCCACACACGTCAGAGACTGACTTTTCTATTCAGAGTTTGGGCTGGTTCGGTCTCAGAAGGCAGCGGAAGCATGGGTGACCGTAGTGCATCGTTTTATATTGGTGTCTATGCGGCGGTAGGGAATCTCTAGCTTTTTCCTTAACCACTTTCTGATATCTGGCTCTCCTTTTATCACAGGTCTGCGGCGTGGGTCTGATAGTTACTACTCTCAGGTGGTTCGTTCTCTGTGAGTGCTCACCCTTTACGGCAGCCTTTCAAACCCCCTAATGTTATTATGCGCGAACAGATCGAGGGTCCATTCATGCCTCCCATGTATTATACAAGAGTATGATTGAGTTTTGACTTCTCTTATAATGATTATTCACTACTCTTCGCTAGGGCTGCTGGAAACTGTATTATTCGCTAATATCAGGTTCCATGACACTGTCAACCGTGGCAGAGTCCTCAATCGATTCGGAAAAGACTTTGAAGGTCAGGCCCTGTCATCCGCGGAGGACGATCCTTCCGATACTGACCTTATGTCCAGGAATTGACAGTAGCTTATCCGACAACTTTGGGAGAACAGTCCTCAATGGTTTGTCAACTGCGACGACCCTTATCACACTGAGTGTTGTTGGTGGACCCATGTTCATTCTCGGTGCCATTGTGATAGGCTCAATATATTGGAGTGGTGTGTAAATCCTTCTTTTATGATTGTCAGAAAATTGCTGATTGGTCTTTCAGTTGGCAAGGTAACTTTTCGTCAAAAGTCAATAGTGCATCAAACCTAAGAATCCTATAGGTCTATAGTCAGACTTCTCGTGACATGAGAAGATTAGGCAAGTGTAGTATACAATGACGTGCTAAGTTTGTAGCAACTGATTTTTCTGTAGATTCCGTTACGCGGTCCCCGCTGTATTCCATCTATGGAGAAACGATCGCAGGAGTTACAATCATTCGGTCCTTTGGTGCATCATCTAAATTCCTAAGAGATATGCTCGCATGCGTCGATACGGTAAGTCGTCTTTACCATTCATGCAATGTCATGTCTGATGTCATGTGTACACAGAACTCGAATCCTTACTACTGGATGTGGGGAGGTGAATTCCCAAGCTTTCGACAATATTCCGAATACTAATGACGAACTATAGTGAATCGGTGGCTGTCTATTAGATTCAACGTCCTGTCCTGCTCCATCATCGGACTTATGGCTGTTGTCGCAGTGGCAAACCCGGGGATCAGTGCTTCTCTTGCAGGATTTTCACTAGCATTTGCTAGCACAATTACTGGCGACCTACTGTTTTTGGTCGGTGCTGCCGTTCTGTTATCAATCATTTATTATTATAATTGATCACATTCCATTAGGTCCGGAGGTTCGTTAGTCTGGAGCAGTCTATGGTGAGTTTGTTCATGAGGTTGATCGATGACTACATTTTCTGATTGAAGACAGGTTGCCCTGGAGCGAGTAAAGGAGTACTCGGAGTTGAAGCGTGAACCACCTGAGTTCATAGAGCCAAGGCCTCCGGCTTCCTGGCCATCTAAGGGATCAATTAGATGCGAAGACTTGGTTATCCGTTATGCTGTCGGTCTTTATTGTGCTTATCTGAACCGAAAACGTTCTAACAACCCTATCAGCCCGATCTGCCAAATGTTTTGCATCATCTGAATTTTGAAATTTTACCCGGCGAAAAAGTATGTCCTTTCCGAGTAGTTGGTCTTGGTCAGTTGATTGTTGACCTCTCCTAGGTCGGAATACTCGGGCGGACCGGAAGCGGCAAGAGCACACTTGCACTCTCATTCTTCAGATTCGTAGATCCCACTGAAGGACGCATTCTGGTTGACGACCTGGACATTTCAAAAATAGGTCTGACGGACTTACGCTCGAAATTAACTATCATTCCCCGTAAGTTGTTGCGACTTCGGTGTTATAATTTTCTGAGTCGTTTTCGCAGAGGACCCGGCGATCCTTTCAGGCACTTTGCGATCAACTCTGGATGTATTTGACGAATACCAAGACTCGGAAATAGTATGTTCCGTCATGTATTTGCCTTGTGATGACTACTCACCACCTGAAACATTCTAGTACGAAGCTCTCCGTCGCGTGCATCTTATTCCGTCCGATAACATTGAAGAAGAAGAAACACTTAATGCAAACGTCTTCCGTAACCTCGAGTCTCCTGTTTCTGAAGGCGGGGAAAACTTTTCTACTGGGTCGGTTTTTTTCCTGTGTGAACGCCAACTTGTTCTGACGTGGATTTCTAGGGAGAAACAATTATTATGCATGGCTCGGGCTATCTTAAAACGCTCCAAGGTTCTAGTCATGGACGAAGTAAGTCCAGTTTAGTGAATACCATTCACGTGACTGAGATATTTCTTGGTCAGGCCACTGCTAGTGTTGACTACGCTACGGACGAGTTAATCGGCAAAACTATCCGACAGTAAGTGCTTTTATTAATGCGGGTAGAAGAAAACATTTACAAAACTCAAACGCAGAGAGTTTGCGGACAACACCATACTCACCATAGCCCATCGTTTACGGACGGTGATTGATTACGACAGGGTAAGAGACTTGATGCTTTGCCAACGACATACAACTCACCTTTCCCAAAAAGATTATGTTATTAGATCAAGGCCGAATCGTAGAATTCGACAGGTGTGTTAATCTATCATGTTCCTGGAGAATAAGTGTTAAACTTCAGCATCAGACCCGGAGTGCTACTCTCTCAGCCTACTTCCAAATTTTACGCGTTATGTAAAGCCACTGGGAAGGATGAATTTGCGATGCTCAAAAAGCTAGCTGGTCTGTAACCTTGTTGTGATCTAGACTACTGTAGGTCAACCATAGTACATTTTGGCTCTAACACTGTAAAGACCTCATTTTTGTTACGAGGCGGTCAAACCTGCAACGTGAGAACATCAAGATCGAACAGCGTGCGCTCATCCCATGACTTTCGACGTCCAGCAACCATTCTCATCCATTGTCATTCGAACTTTATTGACACCGAAAATTTCTATGCAGAGACTTTTTCCTCATGGGAATGTATCCATGACCCTTATCCGACCGCCCCTTCTTCCCGAAACCCAATGGTATGGAACAACTTGAATGGCACATCATAAGAACTTCAGGAGCAGCATGTATTCTTCCAGGCTGCCCAGTGCTGCCCATTATTTTCGACTTCTATCCTGAACTGGTTTCGCCCTTTGTCAGTAATTGCAGGTATCTGTCTTCGTCCAGTCACTAATTTTTTTGCAGTTTCTCCTAGACGCGAATCATCTTCGCTGATCGTTTCGATTTTTTCTTTTCAATCGGGAAATCCAACAAAATGAGTCGTAGATCTTCGACTTTTCGAGGTGTGTGTTGTACCTTCTCTGATTTTTCAAAAAGAAACTGAAAGTCCATTCAAAGCTTCATACAAGCGGTTTTCTAGGGATAACTCCGACCACGGAAACCGAGGCAACTCTTTTCCGAACTTTGGTTCATCGTCTAGTTCTCGAGACCCCAACTCGCAATTTGAGCAACACCCTTCTGACTCAGATAGCCGGAACGTTGAAAACGATGACTCCAAACCTTCTAGCAGCAATGGCAGTGGTGGCGGTAATAGCAATAATGGTCAATCTGGAGGCGGCGGCGGCAATAATGGATCCAATAATAGTGGTTCTGGCAGCAGCAGTGGAAACGGAGGCAATAACAGCAATGATGACTCCAGCGGGAACAGCGGAAATGGGAGCAATGGTGTTAACGGTAGCAGTGGAGGCAATAATGGGAGTGGCAATGTTGGTGGTAGTGGTGGCCCTAGTGGTGGTAGTGGTGGCCCTAGTGGTGGTAGTGGTGGCCCTAGCGGTGGTAGTGGTGGCACTAGTGGCCCTAGTGGTGACCCCAACGATAAAACCAATCCTTTCGGTAGCGGCGACCCACCCTCTTTTGGTGATCCGGGTTTCTGTCCCTTTTGTATCAACGACAACGACCCGAGAGTCCTCTATGAAGGTCCTTGGGTGCTCACCAGCAACGGTACCGGGCCTTTCCTTATAACAACACATGAGACCACGACATCAGGATCCAAGGCGTCTTTGACATTCAAGGGTGAGCTGATACCGAGACACGATGGTATTACTGATCATAATGCATTGGAATCCACAGGAAGCGGGATTGTTGTTTTTGGGACCGTTCCGAAAAGCAACGACACGGTACTCCCACCTACAGTCAACTATACAGTTGACGCTGCGCCGCCTTTCACCACTGCGCAACCTTTTGCGTCTGACCACATCCAAAACCAACCACTTTTTGCTATCGGACAACTGAACGACTCTGACCACCAAATTACAATCGACGTCTTGAACGCTAGCGCTCCATATCTGTTGAACCATTTCTTCGTATTTCCCCACAACTTCAGTCAAACATCTGTCGATGGACCTTCTTCTCTCAAACCATCTGCACAACCTACCGTTGTCGGTGTGTCGACGCAGAGCCCTCTTTCCCTCCAAAGTGCAGCCGACATGGTCAGGATGTCGACTCTCAAAGCTACAGCTGGAGTGCTCGGTTCGCTGGTCGTCATTCTCTTCTTCACTTCCCTGCTTCTCTTCTACCGTCTGCGTCGTCTTCGCAAATCTCAACAGACCGCGATGTCTAAATATGTCCCTTATGCACCATCTTACAACTCCACGTCCAAAACCGAAGACGGTTCCTGGTCCAGGTCAATGTCACCGGTCTTATCTGACGTTCCCCGACCGGAAACGATATTCACTACGAGTGAATCTATAATGCGCTACTATCCCAGTACGCTTGGTGGGAGGTCTTCGTATTCCCGGCCTAGCGTGGGACTTACTAATACTACCTCTTCCCATTCACGACGTTCGCAAGTGACTCGTGGTACTCCTTTGCTTGTGCCGTTGCCTACCTCCCGGCCTCCATCGTTTGTACAATCAGATCGAGAGGAGACAAAGAAACGCTCAGAACCTGATCCTGATCCTGATCCAGGAGAGGCAGAAAAACCCTATGATAAATCCTCTTCCTAGGCTCGAACTCGACTCTTCAATCCAATCATGTATTGTTTCAATATCCGATGATACTTTTTCACTCTTTATTTAAATTTCTCGTTTCTCCGTCTTTTCCTACACTCTCCTTTCCTCATT
The DNA here is from genome assembly GCA_004369135.1 of Dendrothele bispora CBS 962.96. Taxonomy (NCBI): domain Eukaryota; kingdom Fungi; phylum Basidiomycota; class Agaricomycetes; order Agaricales; genus Dendrothele; species Dendrothele bispora. Next base: position 7,557 of record ML180008.1, on the reverse strand, counting down.
CCTTCAGACTTTCTCTTAAAAAGCTACCATTTCTGTCTTATCAATCTCATTCCCATATATCAGGACCTGTCGCCAGGGGCTCGAGTCCTGGACTGATGCATGCATATTCATCCTTGCCAACCATATCAGCAGAACCAAACCTATTTTTATTTCTACCCTGTATTTGTGCGTGTGTCTCCGTATTCCACTTAGTTGTTTTTATATACTCTGTAATATTAGAGACGATTGTTCGACTTCAATTGGTGGTGTACCATTTCATTCTGTTGGAACGTTGTTGTTCTGTTCCCAGATCACGAAGAGAAAGATGATGCAAATTTACTTTGAGGCGCAGCGAACATCGAAACGGCGACCGCTCTTGTGCCACTTACATTGTATACGAAGCGCCAGCGTGTCGGATAGCCATAATGGACTTTTTTAATGGACGTTTTAACATGAATACTACCGCTTTTTTGTTTCAAGAACCACCGAAGGTGAATAAGTGAGTCGTCGATACTGCCAACTAATATTAATAGGAAAACGTGCTATGCACATGCTGTGCTGATGATTCTAAGAAACTTTTTGACCTCTGCAGCGTAGGAAGAGAAATCTATGAATTGTAACATCGAGAATGCTTTGGGAATTAAGATAGGTAAAGAAGGACGTAGATGTATTCTTCCTGGTTCCAAAATACATAGAAGTTTCTTGTTTCTCTACTTTTTCATCATCTTCAATAATGCCAATGCAGAGTCTGTGTGTTATTATATGTAGCGTGCTAATGTACGGGTCACTGAGATTTCCAATGAAGTGTTCTTTTCAGCTTCATCGTCACCCTTAAAGCTTATAGACGTAGCTTGCTGCATCGTTTTGTACTAGATCGGAAAGAGAAGAGGCACCAGAGAAGGAAAGAACTATACCTATAAGACCTGTGATGATACGGATGTTAGACGTGAGTTGGGAGTCCCTTGTCAACCAAAGAACAAAGGTAGTACACACGAGTCCGAACGTTGCGCATTATTATGCATCGCTTTAATGAATCCGAGTGTCCGTCAATTGTGTGCGGGTGAGCCTCCTAAAGAGCCTGAGTTCTCCGTCGGGCCCTACATAGTACTGCCACGATCTTGCGAAGCATGATGAGCATGCAACCTGTATGACAGTGTATGTATTGAAAATTACAGTTTTAGTTCAGAATAAGTAGGCACTTCCTATTGATATTGAATTCGAATAAGAACTCTCAGAGATCTCAATCCAGTGTCTCCTTGGTTTCTTGAATAAAATACATGGCAAAGAAGAAAATGATGGGTTCCATGCGCGCGGTAACAACAATATGCCAGTTTGAGTTTCCGTTTTGCCAGAAGTTTACTTCCAAGGCACTCAAGGAACACATCGCTACTCTCATCGAGGTCTCCGTTTACCGCCTTATATCCATCTGTGGGAGGGAAGGTCTATGGCATTGGATTCAGGAAGGTGAGGTGGCAACTGCGTACCACGTAGAAAGAAAAGTGGGCGAACGAGTATTGAGCAAGTGCCTAATTGACTGTTACTACGTAGAAAGAAAAGTGAGCGCGCGGAGAACGAGCATTGATAGTCTCGAGTATCCAGACTGACGATATACACTTGACACTCTTCGTGTGTGTATATGTGCAAGTGCCTGTTACCGGGAAAGTCGATGCCTTCCGGTCCAAACAGGAGCATATCGGTAACGGACTCAGGCTTAAAGACGATTTTCCTTCGTAAACTCTGGCCTCGTATTTCACTTGAAGTCTATTAGATCGAAAGTCTTGCGAGAACACCAGAAGCAGTAACGTCTGATAGAGAGTTTTCGAAACAGCAGCCCACATATACTGTACTATTACGACCTGATGTTCATTTAGGGTTAGGGTTGGAAAATTCCAAAAAATCGGACAAATCGAGAAAAAATTAAATCCGGTGTCCGATTTTTTTCGATGTGACGTGTGACTGAACATCAGGTCGTAATAGTACAGTATTTCCCGTTAAAATTCATTCAACACTTGAAGAAAACCTTTTCATACTACTACGACGAAACGAAACAACGACGAATAGGAGACAGAGCATATGCATAGAAACAACAGCGCAGTAAAAAAAACAAGCACAAGCACGAAAAAACAGGAATCTAGCGATCTTATGTCTACAAAGGCTCTATGATACTGTAAAAAATGACGGATGGAGGAGGGGAAATCGAAATGGAATGTTGGTAAGTGGTATTGTGTTATTGTATCGTTTCAATTTCATGAGAACATCAAGGATTTCCGGGGGAGGGGGAGGGAAGGGGAAACAAACACCGGTACCGAAAAGAAAAAATCGAGAGGGAAGGGGGAGGAAAGGGGCGCTCTCAGACGCTGGGGTTCCACATCTTTCCTTTGATGAGCGCAACGAGTTGCGAGTCGCTCATCGTACGAAGTTGAGTGGCCCTGTCTACTTTGGCCTTTTGAGCTGCTCGGATGACTTCTTTGGCGACGATAGCAGAGATGTCGCGGACTAAAAACAACGAAGAAAGCAAAAAAAAGTCATCAGTAATCACATCCAACGAAAAAGATAAGGAAAAAGTCAAAACACTACTCACTCCTCTCAACCCTAGGATACAACAAATCCGCCTTCCTCTCATCCTCAGTCAACGAATGAGCCAAACCAAGACTACTAGCTTCCACCATCGAATCCGTCACTCTCTCCACTTTGGCGATAATAGCACCTAAACCCAACCCAGGGAAAATATACATGTTGTTTCCTTGACCTGGGTAAAGTGTTTTGTTGGGTGTCGTGGGGTCTCTTTGTTCTGGGAAAGGTGAACCTGAAGCGAAGAGGACTGTTCCGTTGGTGTGTTTGACTGCGTCTGAGAAGGAACATTCGGAGAGGTGAACGGGGTTGGAGAGGGGGAAGATGATGGGTCTGGGGTTTAGGGATGCCATGGCTTGGAGGACTCCGGAGTGGAAAGCGTTCTATTGAAAAGGTTGGAGAGGTTAGTGAGGAAGTATAAAGAAAAGAAGGAAGGAAGGGATTAAGGGACATACAGCAGTTGTGGAAAGACCCAAGAGAGCAGTGGGTTTGACATATTCGATGATGTCGAGGAGATCAGTGATAGGTGAACCGTTGTAGTCCTTGCGAGAGAAGTCTAACATTTTACATATTCAGTCCATCTTCCTTGGGTAAAGAACGGATAAGAGCAGCTTAGTCAAAACTCACACTTCTTATGTTCAGCCATCTTCCCCCTAGCATCAAACACCAACCCTTGCGAATCAACCAACCAAATCCTCTCTCTAGCTTCCTGTTCCGAAAGACCTTGAAGAGTAAAGAAACTCATCAACTGCATCGCTACACCGACTCCCGCGGAACCTGCACCGAAGAACAAGATTCTTTGGGAAGTCAAAGGTTGACCTGAAGCTTCTGAAGAGAGTTTGGCTGCGTTGAGGAAACCGGAGAGAACGACGGCACCGGTTCCTTGGATGTCGTCATTGAAGAGAGGGTATTTGTTACGGTAACGTTCGAGGTAACGGAAGGCGTTGTCGGTGGAGAAGTCCTAATGTTATAGGAACAGTAAAAAAAAATTGGAAAGGATGTTAGTGAGAAAGACATTTGCGGAGAATGATATATTAACCGAGGTAAACGCGTCCTGACGCGTTTCGTTCGAGGATAGGGGTAAAGGACACTGACCTCAAATTGGATAAGAAGCTTGGGGTAGGTAACAGCCATAGCATTCATGAACTCGTCCATGAATTCAGTCATCTCTCTTTCGGGTACACGGTTGTGACGAGCGCCGAGGTAGAGAGGGTCTTCGAGATACTTTTGAGTGTTGGTACCAAGGTCGAGACAGATGGGAACGGTAGAACCAGGTCGGATCCTATACATACCAAAAGTTTAGTGACATAGAAAAAAAGACTCGAAGGAAGAGAAAGGTAGACGTACCCAGCTCCAGCGATGTAGAGTGAGAGTTTTCCGATTGAGATACCCATTCCGTTTACACCGAGGTCTCCCAGACCGAGGATACGAGAGCCTGAGCAGAACGAGTTTTCGGTCGGTAAAAGGAAAGGTATAATTAACTTGTTAATAAACGCGTACCATCGGTAACGACAGAGATCCTAGCATCGTCGAGCTTGGGCCAGCTCTTCAAAATAGGGAGAATTTTGCCCTTGTCTTTGATAGAAATATACTACGCAAAAACGGAGTGCACAAATTAGCATATTGCATATAACGCACACTAAAAGGAATGACATACCATGCCCTCTGGACGACGGTAGATTTGAGACCATTTCTGGCAAGCCTCTCCGACAGTCGGAGTGTAGATAATAGGTGTGAATTCCGCCATGTTTTCAAGGCAGAGTTTGTAGAACATCTCTTCGTTCTCGTGCTTGAGCATCGAAAGGAAGATGTATTTTTCGAGTCCGGACGTCTTGGAACGGAACTGGGTGAGGGTTCGAATAGCGTGAACGTTGTCGTCGAGAGCGGGCGGTGTCAAACCGTGCGCGGGTTTTGGGGGTGCTAATAGAGAAAAAACATGTCGTTGGTCGTTGTACGAAAGAGAGGTAAAAGCAGAAAAGAAAACATACGCTGGGGAGCCATCTTGAGTTTCTGGACACCATCTTTCCAATAGGGAGTAAGAACAATAGTCATGATTATAAGAAATTAAGATGAGAATGAAGTCGTCTACAAGGTTCTAAGGAGAAAGAGGAAGAGAAAGAGCAGATAGAGAGAAAAAAACAGTTGGGGGGCAGTGAGGAGCTAAATACGGGGAAAAACCGTCCCGCTTATAAACCGGAAGCTTTCCTGACGACGCGCCTGGCCGGATCCGTCCTTGTGCCTTGATATCATTTTTTTCTGCACCGCAATGTTTTTTTTTCTCAACAACCATCGTTTCATTTCCTTACCCAAGGTCCAATCAGCGCCTCTCAATCTAAAAAAACTGTCGTAAAACTTTTACACCCGGGTAGCAACGATCCCTTCAAGTTTACTTACAGCGTGCCAACGTTCCAACCTCCTGCCATTTCAGTGACATTTGTTACACTGATGTATCTATCTTTGTTGGACCGCAGCAGGTAAGTTAGGATTATCTCTATCCCTCTCGACCGCATCCAGAGAAGACACGGTCAGTTCTGGACGGTTGGAATAAAGTTTCATGCAAGAAGCAGGAATAAAAAGACCGCTAGGAAGTCGCTACTAAACGCACATGTACAGGACGGAATAGACCTTAGAACTGGGCCCGAACCGACGGACCCAAACTTACTCGAATCTACTAATCGTTGATCTACAGACCCGACATCTTCCGAGAGAGTCCATCCATCAGTCCATCTTTTGCACTGCCAGGAGACCGGGCACCTCGAGAGGTCAATTAAGTATGCTATAGCCCGTTCAGGGTACATACGTCCTCGAAAGGGGAAGGGTCCAGGTTGGAAAAGTCATGCTCGATTCCTAGACTGGAGTGGATCTAGAAAACTCAGGTAAAGAACCGTAAACTCCAAAACTCCAGGTCAACCGAAAGCTCGAAAGAAACCCGCAGAGGCCGGGTGTGGGCACTAACGTACGGTTATTTTTAGATTTTCGAGCTATGTACACCGCCAGGCCCTCAAGTGAGATCCGGTTAAATTCTGGTCCAAGTATCCTCGGCATGTCCCCGACATAACCCAGAGACAATAAGGGATGGGATAAATCCAATTTAAATTTTGATAACATATCCTCACAGCATTCGAGAGATATCCCCAGCACATCTTCACCGTATACGTTTGTAACATCTATTGGGAGAACCTTCCGAATATATTTTGCCGTTCGTTTGTTTTTCGTTCCATTTTCGTTCCATTTTAGGTAATTATGGTATTATTGCAACTACGCCAGTCATATACAGTATACCATAACATTAATACGTAGGTACTATATATACAATACACATCGGAACTAGAGAATACACAGGCCGCAAAACCTGCAGCGTTGTATCAGCAGTAATCCAACTGGGAAAGAGTTCAATACACACCTTCAATCCGCCCTTTCCACGCTTCTGCCCTTCGACTAAACCGTAAATAAGTCAGCAATGTGAGCGTATGGTGCTGTGCATTAAAAGTGAGAAGAGGATGAGCCCGGTAAACATAATGCTTAACTGACTTTTTTGACCGCTGTGTGGACTCTACAAAATTCGAAATACGAGCAAAAAATTAGTAACAACATCATGCATACAAGCAAATGCCACACACCATTGAAATCAAAAATGAATTGAAAAATCCTGCAACTATAGTACCCATCAGAAAGGATGTAGGAGTAATGATTATCGTAGTACATACCTGGCCTTCGCTCGGGCCTAGTCCATCTGCTTGTTGTAGAGTCTGTGAGCACGATGAGAAATGGAGCTAGAGCATTTGACTCACAGAATGAGCTCCTATAAATCCCAAATCAAGACAACGTAAAGAAATCTAACTTGTGAGATACCGGCAATATAATTAAGAAGTCGAAAGCAAAGAAAGTGAGGAGGCTAAAGACATCAGCGGTGTTGCCTAGCTTGTAATGTGCCGGCAACAAGGATTGAGCTTGAGGCCACCGATGGTAATGCTGGAGAGAGACGCAAGGTGAAAGATATGAGCGGTTAACTTGCGAGACGGGCCACAAAAACGGACCTTTGAAAAAAAGCGACTGCAAGTTGAGAGACAAGGAGGCTAAAGACATGAGGAATGATCATGGACACTGGTCGATAGCGTTTCTGGGGCAGCCCACCTTGGATGCACGAGTTTGGAGTGTATAGCGAGTTGAGTGCAATGCGTTGAGTGCAGTTGGGCATCGAAGACGGTACAGCAATACGACGGTCAGAAACAAAACGAACCAATGTCATGTGACACTAATTTACAAGTCATGTCAGTTCTACCGCTACGCTCGGTATACTCAAATAAAATCTGTGCTTTAATGGTAAATAAATGGAACAGATAAAGTAAAACATATTAGCGTGCACTAGAGAATAAAAACTATAGTTTGTAGCTAGAATGTCCGTGGCAACTCCTTAGGAGAGACCAAAGAAACTCGGGGTTCCTCCTGTTATGAACGAGGAAGAACCGGGAGAAGGGGAAGACGAGTTGGAGGCAGGAATAGAGAGGGAGGAATTGGTAGCTGTGAAGCCACCTTGCTGGTATATCTCGTCTCTGTCAACAGAAATGAGTGGTCATATTGACGAGGATGACACGCAAAGGCAGCACAGAAAGCGTGGGACGTACTGTCAGCATTGAGTTCGTTTGATGTCATATTCATGACTGCTTTCGTGCGCAAGATTTAATGGCTGGGGAATTAACTGTACGATGTCTACTGGATGAGCTGGGGATACATTTCAAAGTACTAGGGGTATTTCCGGCCAGACAACGTCCTTGACTCCTATTGTGTCTCACTTGCAAGATATTTCCAAATTTTTATCCGGCGCGCGTCTCCGGATTATCCGCAGCTTACTTTATACTGTACTACGAACACACTCACTGCTGGAGTATATTCAACCCACTTGAATACCTGGCGGTGTATAAACGGGTTTCCCTTCATCCCTTCATAATTCGTAAACCATTCCTTCTCGTCGTCGATTTCTCGACGGGTTCCAGGGAAGACGCTTAT
>ML180006.1:19792-33862 GCA_004369135.1 Dendrothele bispora CBS 962.96 | reverse complement strand
GGTCCTTTCATTCTAGTTATCTTGTTACACAGGATACTGTTGATTCTAACCTAAGATTGATCATGACTGTCAATATGTTCCATATATATGATATTTCATTTCCTCGTATGAGGATCGTCGTTATTACGGAGGAGGAGAGGCGATGGAGGTTACAGACTAGTAGGGATACAGTGGGCAGTTGGGGACGCTAGTTGGTTCAGAGCCACGGTGTATCCTCTAGTCGGGGATTGCGCAACATACGGCACAAGCCTTCACGCTAATCATTACTAGGGCACGGATTAGCGTGAAGCCTTATCCTTTATTCAACAGGGCCAATCCGCTACACCGAAGACCATACCACCGCCCCACCGCCTGGCCACTCAAGTACTCTAATGGGGGGAGATCCTTAATAAACAGGGGCTTATTACGTTAAACGTTACCTCTTGGTAATTTAGAGGTCTAAGCGTTTGAAATTGGTTTTAATTACGGCATTTAACTAGCTTTTAAGAGCCGTCTTTAGAGTTATATTTCAATAGGTAGCTAGCCACGGTGAAGTTTTGGGAGAAAGGTGGTGTGAGTAGTAGTTACCGGTCGTTGTGGTGGTGAAGACGAGGATTGTTGCGTTAAAGCGGGCGCGTTGCATTTCTTACGCGGTTCTAAAACGCTAGTAAGGTGGTGCACCGGAGATAGCAGTTATAGCTGGATTGAGCGGAGGTTCTTGGAGAAGGATGATTGGGCTATGGTGCTGGTGCGTGTCTGAAGGTTCTTAGATAGCTCAAGACGGTGATGAAGCGGGAAAGGTTGCAGGCGTAAGCGTAAGCCCGGGTGGTTTAGCGTCCAGAATTGCGCTGCCTCACGCTAAAGGAAGGCAGCAAACTGTTATAACGGTACCGCCGAAAAGTCGTTATGTTGGTTCGCATGTGACGACGCTCGTGTTGGTGAGGACGAAGCAAACTGGTTGAAAGGCTACGGGTCGAAGATGTACCTCAGGCACCTAACTAGCGGACCCAATTGCGGAAACACTCATCGCTAAGGCAAGAAATAGCGGCACTAATTGTAAAGACGCTAATGTTCCGGGTCTGTAAGCTCTATTAAACGCTCGAGGTGTTAGTTATACGCCGACTTCATATGACGCTACTACTTGACTGTGTCGAGAAAGTAGCATGGCTCCTCAACTACTTCGATTAGCGTCCAAGAAAGGAAACGAGCCTCGAAACCGTCGGGTAGCTGGGACTTAAGGGCGGCAAGCTTGGTGTGGGTTACTAGAGGAAAGCAGTAGGAGAGGGATTTGAGCGCTTTGGGGAGTATGTTCTGGAGCGTATAGGGTTGGGAAAGCTACTAGGCGTTTTGCTACTTTAAGCTATGGGAGTCGGATTTAGACTGCGTTAAGCGGCAGCTTTTCATCTCGACCTCGCTCTTTAGCGCTTTTTATACCACCTTACCGAACGGTAATGGCTTGGGGGTTAATGATACCAGCAGTTTACTGGTTACGAAACTTCTGGCTGGGCGCTAAGCAGCCTCTAAAGGAAATACCAGTTTGCGTGGGACCGTTTTTGTTTGTATGCTTGTTAGGGAAGATGGTCGTTAACTTTTCATTGAAGGGGCATGGGGGGATAGCGTGAGGCATGTGGGAGCTAAGGTTAGTACTGCTGTTTTGTACAGGACCCACGTATTTGAGGCGCTAAGCCGCAGTTTTGTGGTAAAGTTCACGAGAAGACGCGCTGAGGCTTCGTCGCCGACGTGGGAGAGTGTTGCTCCTGTATGTCTACAGAAGGGGTGGAGGTTAAACAGGAAACAGAGGAGGATTAGGGCTTTAGGAGAGATAAGGGGAGCTTAGAGATGGGTTTCAGTTCTTAGCGCGTAAACAGCTACAAGGTAGCAACTTTAGCGTTCCTTTTACCGCACGAGCCCTAGGTTGAGGTAGTCTTAGCCCAAGTCTACTCCTTACCGTCGGACTAGGCCCACGCTGAAGCCGGTTCGTTTTCCGTAGACTTCTCGGGTACGGCAGGTTCGCGCGTTTCTTCGGCTTCGGACCCAGTAAGTTCAGTAGAAGTGGGTTTCTCAGCGCTTTTGGTTTTCCGCTACAGTTTTAACGACTAGAACCGCGCTAAGCACTCACCCATAGATTTGGGAATGCGTTGTGAGGACGGTACATAAAACGGTGGTCTACGTCATCTTGAAAACATATTTATTCCTATTATAAAGGAGTGCTGCAAACGTTTTCAGTTCCTGTCAATTATTCCCCCATAAAGTCCTATTACAATCCGATCCTTTGACCAGATTTATACCTATTATATCAGTATATATCCGATCATGACTGGGTCCTTAATTCATTTGAACGGGGGGGACCTTAGGCGACGACTTGCTTATTCGCACCACTCTCGTTGTCGACTCAGCTCTGAAGGCTGTCTATCTTGCGATTCTCCTTGGTTTCCATACTAGTTCCATTCTTCTAGCTTCTAGGCTCGTAGTCTGAGTCGCCAACACTAGGTTCCTGGTTCCTCGTATCTGTGGCTATCACTATTCGCACGAATCGCAGTCAGATATAGGCGTATATCGACTAGTCGCACTACTCTCGAGGCTTAGAGGGTCAGGTTCCACCACACGATCGCTGTCACTCCCCAACAGGTTGCCTAGGTTAGGCAAGGGTGTATTGCTTTTAGGTCAGGTCGTGACATCGAGTCGGAGACAGTAACGCAGCGACGACAGAAAGTAATATCGGAGTGGCGAAGCCAAGCTCGACGATGCAAAACAAAACGAGTAGGGGACGGGGGTAAAAAGTTATAAAAATGTAGGAAATCTCTTGGGGTGATCCAGTGATCGCTTTGAGCTCTGTGCTCGACTTGGGTAACTCTTGGGAAACAAACTAGAACTCTTTGAAAGGAAAACTTGGAAACTTGGCAAACTTGACTTCTTAGAAACTTTAGAAACTTGGGAAAAACTCTTTAAAACTCTTTGGATTCTGCTGTTCTCTTCTGTGACAACTGATGTCCCAGGAGCCTCTACTACGAAGACCTTTACGTCTAAGCAATAAGAAAACTCTGAACTGAATAAACTCTTGAAAATAAAACACTGTTCTCTTTTGAGACGACTGTTTGTCCCAGGAGCCTCTACTACGAAGACCTTTACGTCTAAGCAATAAGAAAACTGGAGTAGAGGTACGTAGAGTACAGGCTTATATAGGTGTGAGGAATAATTAGCTAATGCAGTGCAGTAAATCTTTACAAACAAGTCAACGAGGTCTTGTGACGCGGTCGCCGACGGATAGGTATGACACCAGATGCAGTAGAACTTTTGTATAAATAAGGATAATATTTCCTCACGACGTTTGCAAAAGTCAAGGACAGTTAATAAGGGGGTATTTCAGGATAATGTTAGGCTAGGAAACTGGTCTAAATATGAATAATATAGTCATATATAGGCTAGTACTGACCCAGGAATTAAGTAAACTTGCCCCCCCTGGATTCGAACTTGCCCGGCAGCTAGTATTGTTAGGGTTAGGGTTAGGGTTAGGGTTAGGGACAGAATGGCTCCAACCAGCTCTGGTGATGTTGCTACCCTTCCACATCCATTCAAACAGGCAATTTGACTTTAGAAGGGCTTTCTATGGTATTAGTAAGCCAATACAGCCTGATTTAAGACAACTTTGGACTTATTATAAATTATTTTCTTAATAGTTGTCCTTGAGTTTTACAAAAGTGTCTACAACCTCTCGTAATAACCATCCTTGACTTTTACAAAAGTATCTACAGCCATTCGTGCTGTCTTTACCCCTACTAGTACTTGTCCTCGACTTTTGCAAACATTGTGAGGAAATATTATCCTTACTTTTACAAAAGTTTTACGGTATCAGCTGTGTATTGTGCACGTCAATGATGGGAGGTACTTACTTAACATGCATGTGCTTCACAATGCACATCTTATTTGAGAAGCACTCCCTCGGCACCTTGTTGCACCGGTTCCTCTTAAATCTGACCGTGTTGAATTCCACAAGCAACTCTCAGCGTCACTTCAAGTGTCCGGAGTCGAGAAGCGGGCACTGACACCCACAAAAGCAGTGGAGACCCGGGAAAGAAACAAAAAGGCGAAGGAAGCAGCCAGTTCATAGGGATTGTCATTACATCTTTTTATGCTGCAAATAAATTTTCTACCTCACTCTCAGAAGAAAAAAAAAACAATGGAAATCAAAAGAAAACATGCATTAATGAACCAAATACGCTCATGTTACATTCAAAGTTGAAAACGAGTGTTTTTTAACTGCCAACGCAGCTCATGGGAAGCCCTGGCCAACATCTCTCGTCTCTCCTTCTTTTTTTGAGCCAAAGATCTTTGCACCATCACCTTCAGCCGAGCTCTCTCCACCAGTACCTGCAGTCGGAATAGCTCTTGTTCCTCTGATATTTCAGCATGTTGAGCACAGCACAATTCATCTTCCAGAGCCGTCACAACGTCAAGACATTTCAAATGCCAAGCAGTATCGCGCCAGTCAGGAGGGGCTTTCAAAAATTCAAACTGTGAGGTATTCACCTAACAAAAAGTCAAAAAGGACAAAAAGGACAAAGAATAATCAATAAATACCATGGCTAATGCCCCCTCAGTATTGAGCTCAGTCTCACTTACACAGTCTACAGGATCCGCGTGAACTTGTGTCATGTCCACATGGCCCAAAAGTTTGTCCAAGGTCTTGACAAATTCCTCATTACTAAACTCAGTCCCTGCCGTGACGATCTTGGTATGTTGAACAGAGGATAAATCTCGCTGAACATATAGTGAGCTGATTGCCCAAGTGCTAGAAGATAATACGTACTGTAGATTCCAGCTTCGTAATGGATGCCTGCGCATCCCGCAATTCCATTTTCAATGTATCCATTTCCTCTGTTTTGAAGGTTGTTGGAGGAGGAGTAGAGACAGCCCTCACAGAAACAGAGACTTCTACACATGTACACAGCGTCTGTGTACCGAATGCCCCAGTGGAAGCAAGACCTTCATTTTGTTGAGACTCGGGTTGGCATGAAAGACACACCATGAAGAAAAGAAGAACTCACACAACAGGGAAAACCATAACTGTTTTCATACAAAAATAGAGTAAACAAAAATCATTACAGGGAGATGTCACGGGACATCCTAAGGATATGGTGGGGACATTGAAGGGAGAGAATTAGGATATGTTCATGACGTGGCATTGGAGTCATCAAATTGATGTTGTTTGGATGTAAATCCGATACCTTTTGTTGACAGCCCAAGAATATCATGAAGCAAACGTCTTGGACACATCCCGGGAATATATATCCGACACCTTGTCCTGACAGCTTGAGAACATCACGGCGCTAACATTCTAGACATATCCCGGCAAGTTGGTGGTGTAGGATACACTATGTCGCATTACCTTATGTATACCGCCGACGGTACTTACTGGCTTAACCCGTAGTGAGTTCTCAAAGCCGGGTTGATGGAAGCCGTCAGGAACTTCTTGGAGCTCCCAAGCCAACAATCTCCTGCTGTTTCCGGTATAGGCCTCCAAACAAACGCACTAGGAGGAGACATGGATAATTTGTGAGTGTGACGTGGTGTGCCATCGACATTTCAGAGATATTGGGGCCAGGTGGAGCCTAGTAGAAAACAGACCATTTTGAACCAACAAAAAACAACCAAATTTCCTGTTGCAGATACGGTCTAATAGGATGTCGACCTCATCCACCAAAGGTTTGTGGAGATTTCTAAAAGTTGGATGGAAAGAAAAGGGAATAAGTATACGTACGATAGAAGGATCAGGTTCGCCCGGTAATACGCCTCAAGCGATTTTGCGCTTGTTACCACGTCTTCGACAGGGTCTCCGAACTACAGCGTTTTCCCCTTGTGCCTCCTACTGCTCCCTACTTGGTGTCGTTTTAGCACTACGACCTACCACCAATTGGGATGTCTACGCTGTCGAAAGCCTATGCCGAGGCCCTATTCAAGGGCATATCTTCTTAAAGAACTCACTCACTGGCATGCTTCCTTGTCACTCATCTAGTTTTACATGTCGACGACAGCTTCTACGACGACTCAACTAACAGTCTCTCAGTCCTAAGCAGGTAGTCCCACCCTTCGTTCCATCTGACCTCTCGATCTGATAGTCCGGTCTGATTCCACTTCCGGTCTCCGGTTCTAGCCCATTCCCTGACTCATACCCAGCTGATACTGTAAAACTTTTGTAAAAGTAAGGATAATATTTCCTCACGACGTTTGCAAAAGTCGAGGACAAGTACTAGTAAGGGTAAAGACAGCACGAATGGCTGTAGATACTTTTGTAAAAGTCAAGGATGGTTATTACGAGAGGTTGTAGACACTTTTGTAAAACTCAAGGACAACTATTAAGAAAATAATTTATAATAAGTCCAAAGTTGTCTTAAATCAGGCTGTATTGGCTTACTAATACCATGGGAAGCCCTTCTAAAGTCAAATTGCCTGTTTGGATGGATGTGGAAGGGTAGCAACATCACCAGAGCTGGTTGGAGCCATTCTGTCCCTAACCCTAACCCTAACCCTAACCCTAACAATACTAGCTGCCGGGCAGGTTCAAATCCAGGGGGGGCAAGTTTACTTAATTCCTGGGTCAGTACTAGCCTATATATGACTATATTATCCATATTTAGACCAGTTTCCTAGCCTAACATTATCCTGAAATACCCCCTTATTAACTGTCCTTGACTTTTGCAAACGTCGTGAGGAAATATTATCCTTATTTATACAAAAGTTCTACTGCATCTGGTGCAATACAAGCTTTGTGCTTGGTAGTCTGCATACGTTCCTGCATCACATACACATCTGACACACCAATCCGGTAAAACGCTGGGGAAACTCACTATGAAGCACTGGCAGCTATGAGCGCAAAAAACACACACACAACCACACAACACAAAACAACACAAACAACCCAAGGGCTAGTTATGTCGAGCAAGTTAAACCAACGTATGTTAGTTCGGGGGGTTCGGAGATAGGATCCTTTATCAAGTAACTTTAGAACACATTAGAGAGGTTGCGCAGCGCCAACCATATGCTGCATGCGGCTTAGTCAGCGTGCACGAGTCATGTACTGGGAGATATGTGCGCAGCGTATATTAGGAAAATGGCACGGTCTACCTACATCATAAAGGCTTAGATATAAAGTGAAAGATAAATTGGACTGTATTGACACCAAAAGGCCAAGTAATACGGTTGCCTTGTTCTGATACAGGTGGAATAACATGGAAATGCTGTGCCAACTGGTTGGGAAAAGTTTGCGAGAAGTAATGCAGAACCCGAAAGTTGCGGGATGTAGAAATGAAAAAATTGGTTTCTTTCTTCAAAGATGGAGGCACTTGTGGTGTCTTTTGGATGGTAGGAGCATCATAAGAGAGAGAGGAAACTTTCTGAGAGGGGATTATCGCATTTTGGTCATATTTTGTTGGGGTTCTGCTTTGACATTGAGCTAAAATGGTTGTATATAGTCATAATCATTATTAGCCTCATGTTGGAACAAGAAAAGTTCATGACGCACCGGGTTCCTGCCAAAGGCAACAAAATGTATCTGCCATGCATAGTCCTATTAAACCTCATCCACATCACAAGTTTCAACATCCCAGCTGTTCCTACGGGTCCATTAAAAATGCTGGGGTTATTGAGCTTGAAGTGACCGAGTAGTTGGAACAGAGTGGGACACGAGTACACTCGCGAGTTACTTGTGCAAGTTTTCCGCAAGTATCAAGTTCAAGAAATCAATACTTGCACTCATCAAATACTTGCGGCACAAGTACAAGTACTTGCAAAATACTTGCAAGTAGTGAAAAACTCACGAGGTTTGCAAGTTTTTGCAAGTACTTGCGAGTTTTTAATCCCAAAATTCATACTTGCACTTGTGGAAATTTTATCTAAGAGTACTTGCTACCTGCGAGTGGGAGTTTCCCCACGAGTTTTCCCACGAGTGTACTTGCGGGTACCCGCAAGTATTTGGAACTCGTGTCCCACTCTGAGTTGGAAGTTAAAAGTCGAGTTTGAGCCTGTGGTTGGCCAGTGCACCCATTTCGCAGTGAATAGCTCGTGCACGCTGACTAAGCCGCATACGGCATATGATTGGCGCTGCGCAACCTCTCTATTGACAAAGTAGAGTATATTGAAATAAACTCTAAGTCCTTCAAAACCGATTGACTCTTCGACTAATCACAAAGTCTGATTTTAAATAAAATCCGACTATCATCAAAACGTCTTCTCAAACACACAACACTTGGAGTACCAAACGTGTTTTATTGGTTTGTCTAACTCTACAACATCGGGATGTAGGATAAACGGAAAGTTGTAACACTATGCACACAGGGCACTAGCACTATGAGGTATGCGGAAATTATAGTCCCTGTGGACTCAGAGTCCTCAACTGCAAAGTGCTGTCACTAAGCCATCCGCCGAGAAACTCTAATTTTGAAAAGCCCAGCCACCAGCAATGCTCTGCCAGTTCGGAAACTGTACTTTTCAGACCCTTACTAGTCAAGTCCCTGTGGACAGGAGCTAGGCAAAAGTATAAGCTGGCGGATTTTAGGTGCAACCAAAACACTGAGACCAACGCAAGAAAAACTGGTTACTGATTTAAGGCTAGAGTCTGACTTTGCAATACCAAGGACATTTATACTGCTATCCTCACTGGATAAGGCATGACATGGATGCCGGTTTTTCCCGGATATCCGGCAGGTTATCCGTGGGAAAATCGGCCGGTCCGGATGGAAATTCTATCCGCAACCTGCAGATACAGATACTGCCGGATGCGGATTGAGATTTTTGAAAAAGTTGAAAAACCTGCAGGTATCCGGCATCTGTATATAATATATTTAACACTCAAAATTAACACTGAAATGATTCAAAATCACCCTGAAAAAGATTTTATCACTTGCTAAAAGCTGCTCCTATCTCTATAGCATATACAAACATGTGGTTTTAAGTTTAAAATCAATATATTCAATACAAAACCTGTCATAATCTTTTATCTTAGCAAACAGGCCACATTTTTAGATGTGTTGTACATCATTTCAAAGACACAGAAAATCCACACATTTTCATTTCTAGAACTAATCACAAAAACTTGTTCTTGGTTATTTATCTGAGTTTCTAGAAAGTGTGGCACCATGTAATACAAAAGGAAAGGTTATGTATAAAAATCTGGAACATGGTCCAGTATGTACAGATTGATAACTTGCACAAATTTCATTTCTAGATGTTGTTCTCAAACTCACTATTTATAAGTAAGAGTGGAGAAATGTTCTAAAAATGATATACTTTTTCAAATCAAAAAATTACTACATCAGTATGTCCTGTAGTATTTTTCAGTCTTGCTTCTACCAGATTTTTAAATTTTTTTTACCAGGCCATTTTTGAGAACAAGTGGAGGCAACATCTAATTTTGAGCCACAAGTCTGCCCCTGATGTTGCCTCTGCTTGTTCTCAAGAGTGGCATGGTGAAAAAATCTAAAAATCTGTGCAGAGGGAAACTAAGTACAACAGGTCACACTGTTACAGTTTTACTTGACCCCTATTTTATTTCTTTACATACACGAACATTTACTTCATTTACATGCCTTTCCCTCGTGTTCTTCTATCTATGGACGCCTCACCACTTCCTTGCTTTATCCCCATGTTTTCTCAAGCGCCTCACGATTTCCTTGCTATTTACTTATGACATGTGTTCTACACATGTTTCCCATTACTTACACATGTTTAACACTCTTTCCTCGTCCCTTTACCTCATGGACATTTGACTCACTTAACACATGTAGCACATGAGGAAGTATGTATTTAAACTAGCTAAAGTCGAGCATTTATTCTTCAGCTCGACCTTCCCAATCTATACCTTTTAGCCTTACTACAAGGACTCTACGAGATCCTTCTTCTAAGACTTCTCAAACCTTTACTACTTGTAAAGGCTCGTCGAACTCACCAAACCTTTGACCTTTGTTTCTGTAACAAGGTCAACTTGAACTTCGGAACCAGAACCTTTTGTCTTTGTGACGAAGGCCTTCCGAACTTGATCTAGAACCTTTGTCTTCGTGACGAGGTTCTTCGAACTTTATCCAGAACCTACGACCTCAGCGTAGAATCCTTGAAGTACGGCTTCGGTCGTAACAAAAGGTCGAGCTGAACCATAACTTGCCAACCTACCAAGGTTTAGGCATCCCCAAACGGAACCAAGGGGCGGCCTGACAAAATTAGGGACCCCTTACAAACGAACAAACCGAACTAGAGCTGTTGGTTCATATCGCGACCACCTCTAACCCTGAAAACAGAACTTCAGAAGGAAAACTCGTACACCTCTGAATCCAAACAGAAACTAGAGGGAAACCCGCCCACCTCTATCCACAAACCAGAACCCAGACATAACCGAGACTAGTATGTCTACCACCCAGGATGAACGATTCCAAACTTTCATCCGAAATGAAAGGGCAAAGCTGACCCTTAATCGAACCCCAAAACAGAACAATGTTGCATCACCGAGAGTGCAACAACTTGTTCAACTCTGCCGACAGAGACTGGCAATGGAAACAGATCCTGTTGAACGGCTCCAAGTCAAACAGGAGATTCTGGAACGGCTCAGGAAACACAACCGAGTTATTCAGAACCATCTCACAAGGCTTCGGAACGAGGACAAAATTAAACGACCAGAAGAATCAGTCCTAACCCGACTTAGGAAAAAGGCGGAAGCCAAACCCAAGAGTAAGCTTGCAGAGCTTATCTTGAAACGATCCAGGGAAACAGTTCATTTCCCTCAGACAACCAGAAACTCGGACAAGATAAACCTAAATAGGTTATCTACGAACAAAAAGACAGAAGAAAGGAAGAAAGGACGATGTTTTGGTTGTGGAAAGACTGGACACATTAAACGAAACTGTCCTAGTAACACGAATAACTCAGAAACCAAAACACCAGAAAAAGCAGAGGGCCCAAAGCAAAGCTGTCAGGAACAGCTTAGCTGAGGTCAAGGGAGCCTCTCAGGCCACCACACAGGGTCAGAAACAAGGAAAGCGAAATAGATAGCAGTGAGAGAGCCAACAATGGGCCTACATCGACATAGTACTGAGGCAAGGCTGAGCAGTATGGACTGAGGGGACAAAGTGGACAGACTAGGGAGCTATCTACGAAGCTATGAAGTATATATCTAAAGGAAGGACAATGGTAAATCAGGAAGCAATGATGGAGCAGGCATAGAATGATAATCATGTAACTAAGAGATGTCAAGATGCACGACAACAGTGATCAATCAGAAAATGATACATCAGTAGTATGGAAGCTAATGATCTGGAACCAATTGTCATGAACTGCCTCTGTACCTTCTTCTATTTACCATCACTTCCATTACCTTGGTTCCAGATCATTAGCTTCCATACTACTGATGTATCATTTTCTGATTGATCACTGTTGTCGTGCATCTTGACATCTCTTAGTTACATGATTATCATTCTATGCCTGCTCCATCATTGCTTCCTGATTTACCATTGTCCTTCCTTTAGATATATACTTCATAGCTTCGTAGATAGCTCCCTAGTCTGTCCACTTTGTCCCCTCAGTCCATACTGCTCAGCCTTGCCTCAGTACTATGTCGATGTAGGCCCATTGTTGGCTCTCTCACTGCTATCTATTTCGCTTTCCTTGTTTCTGACCCTGTGTGGTGGCCTGAGAGGCTCCCTTGACCTCAGCTAAGCTGTTCCTGACACTTGGACAGACTGATCTTACTCTCACTCCACCACTGTTACCCAGGCCTTTGTTCTTTCCTTGTCACTCTCTTGTCTCCCAGCTGCAATTACCAGTCCCTTCACCATGCTGGTGCTCTCTGTGCATTATCTGTTCATCTTGTCCCATGGAGGATTGGAGAAGTTCTCTGGAGTTCATTGAAGATGGTTGCTGTATGGTTTGCAGCATGGTCTACAGGTGCATCACCCCTTGTTTTAACCCAGATAACCTAGTCAAAGTCACCTCTTCACCAGTTACTGCTCTTGCAGCCTTTGTCTTCACCTTGCACAACCAGTCCACTCCTTCAACTATGCACAGATGCAGCTTTTGAGTGCTCACCCCTTGTCTTGTTACTGCCCCTGTTCACCTTTGGCTTTTATACACCCTGGACCCTTGGCACATTATACTCCATTCCCCAGATTCTCCTCTCACCCTTGACCTTGACCCACAGTACCACCTTTCAGTAGGAAGACCCAGACCTTGACAATCTGCTGTTTGCAGTTGTAACCCAGAACCACCTTTAAGTAGGAAGAACCCTTGACCCCTTGCTATCTTGTGCCCCAAGTACTCCCCAGTAATGTCTATTTGCTACTTTTTATTCTTTTCTTTACCCTTTTGTTCTCACTTCCAACCATTCACTTGTCTATTTCCCCATTTTCCTGTTCCTTGTTCACCCTGCCTTTGTGTACCTTGTACTTTTTCCTGTGCTCCGGTGCAAGCACAGCCTAAAGAGGGGGTATTGTCATGAACTGCCTCTGTACCTTCTTCTATTTACCATCACTTCCATTACCTTGGTTCCAGATCATTAGCTTCCATACTACTGATGTATCATTTTCTGATTGATCACTGTTGTCGTGCATCTTGACATCTCTTAGTTACATGATTATCATTCTATGCCTGCTCCATCATTGCTTCCTGATTACCATTGTCCTTCCTTTAGATATATACTTCATAGCTTCGTAGATAGCTCCCTAGTCTGTCCACTTTGTCCCCTCAGTCCATACTGCTCAGCCTTGCCTCAGTACTATGTCGATGTAGGCCCATTGTTGGCTCTCTCACTGCTATCTATTTCGCTTTCCTTGTTTCTGACCCTGTGTGGTGGCCTGAGAGGCTCCCTTGACCTCAGCTAAGCTGTTCCTGACAAAAGCCTTGCTGCAAAATTGAAGGAAATGATTCGAGAAGCAGGAAAAGAAGGAGGAGATCCTTAATGAACTCAAGAGACAGAGATCATTCATGAAGAAAAAACTCAATTCAACTTCGACTTCCCCCTGATCCCATTACCGAACCAACCCAGAACCCCATTAAACCCATATCAATCCCTCCTATCTCATTTCCAAACTCGTACGAACCACCATGAACCGGAACTCGATCCCCCATCTCAGTCAAAGAAAGGGAGGGAGCCATCGAAACCAAAGCTCTCATTGATTCTGGAGCTGGAGGAATTTTTGTTAATAGGGAATTCATTCGGAAACACCAGATACAAACCAAACGGTTACCGAAGCCAATAAAGGTTTATAACGTGGATGGGACTAGGAACAAGGAAGGGGAGATCAAGGAGAAAGTATTTCTTCAAACGACCATTGGAGGACAAAAGAGGAGTATCTCTTTTCTGGTATCAGGACTAGGAAAAGAGGACTTCATTCTTGGACTTCCATGGTTACAGGACGAGAACCCAGAAATCAACTGGAAAGAAGGGACGATCCAACTAAAGGAACGACACAGATTTGGAAAGGTTTACCGAGAACTAGCAGAAAAGGCAATCCAACGAACAGAGACGGATATTTTGGACTTTGAAGAACCAAAATTTAATTCGAGCCAAAACCACCTTTTCCCAGACTCTTGCACAAAAGAAACCTGAAGAAAAGAAGAAGACAGTGGAGGAACTCATCCCAGAGTACTGTTACAAGTACAAGAAAGTTTTCGAGAAGAAAGCTTCAGAACGATTCCCAGAATC
This sequence comes from Dendrothele bispora CBS 962.96, assembly GCA_004369135.1. Classification (NCBI taxonomy): domain Eukaryota; kingdom Fungi; phylum Basidiomycota; class Agaricomycetes; order Agaricales; genus Dendrothele; species Dendrothele bispora. Next base: position 20,202 of record ML180006.1, on the reverse strand, counting down.
CAGACCATACGACCACGCCATAGATCTGAAATCAGACTTTGTACCAAAAGATTGCAAAGTCTATCCGTTATCTCCAAAGGAACAAGCGCTCCAGGACGAATTCATCGAAGAAAACCTCCGGAAAGGGTATATCAGACCCTCAAAATCACCGATGGCATCCCCATTCTTCTTTGTTGCAAAGAAAGAAGAAGGAGCATTCAGACCATGCCAAGACTACAGAAGACTTAACGAAGGGACGATAAAGAATGCCTATCCACTTCCTTTAATACCAGATCTAATCGACAAGCTAAAAGAAGCTTCAATTTTTACGAAGATGGATCTACGTTGGGGATACAACAACGTTAGAATCAAAGATGGAGACCAATGGAAAGCAGCTTTTAAGACTAACAGGGGGTTATACGAACCAACTG